>CAAKHB010003844.1:29056-61667 GCA_901007665.1 Aeoliscus strigatus
GGGGGGGGGGGGGGGGGGGGGGGGGGGGGGGGGGTGGGGGGGGGGGGGGGGGGGGGGGGGGGGGGGGGGGGGGGGTGGTGTTTGGAAATGACCTGTGTGCTTCTCTACCGTCTCCAATGCAGATTCCTGAAATTAAGTTGGCAAAAAGCATTCAAATGTTTCCAGGAGATTCATGCAATCATCCTTGGTACTAAGTGTTCAGATCAGTCAGAGCATCAGTGGAATCCTTCTACCTAATGCAGTTACTCACTAATTGCGCTCCTGCCCGCCTCCGTGTCTTATTCAACAGCTCAAGCTCTGGTCAAACGTCTGGGGGAAGATGTCCGTGGTCCCAGCTGCAGGCAGTGGGTGTCATCATGTTGTCTCGTGTTGGTCCTGATCATAGGCTCTGGGGTATAAAGCTGCCGGGTTTAGGAGGGGGGCAGTAATGAAGCTGTCAGTCGACGTTTAGCCAGAAGCCACAAACTGCTTGTACGTCCAAATCACTGCGAGCGAACCCAAAGTCTGCAGACCTCCATGAAGACGCCTGTCATCCCACATGCAGCATGGATGACCTCGACCAGCGTCTCTGCAAGTTTCTGCAGATCTCAAATGACACATGATGCAAAATACTAACTTTTTTCATCTTCGATAATCCACTGTCGAGTATCACACAGAACAGTTACATATTTTTATATTTCATTTCCCATTCTTTTAGCTCACTTTACCTCACAAAAACCATTCAACCAACATCCATCCATCGATGATCTTCCACTTTACCCTCTTTAATCAACTGACATATTTAACTGAAATGAGTTCTAATTTATAAAGTGAGCAGCCTAAATACTTTGGTTTGATGCCTTTCTCCAGTGTAATCGTCTATGTGAGACACAAAAAATGAAGGTGACATGCTGCCGTGTCTCCCTGCGTTGACCTGAGCTGGCCTCTGATTTGTCCGGCTGGAAAGGAAACATCTCAAATGGAAACGGCCTCGAACGGCCTGAAACAGCTGTCAGTGAATGTAATGTGTTGACGGTACCGTCGGGGTTGCTGCATGAAACCGAGCCAGAGATCCAAGAACCAGTGAGCAGGTCACGTACAACGACCTCGGTCTTTCTGTTGAACCACGAGGAAGGAGATACTGCAGCTTATTCACGGGAACAATGTCCAACTTACACGGCAGTTGAAGAAACAAAGATTCTCTTGCTTGTCGCATTCAAAGGTTAAACAAATCAGAGGACACGTCATACGCGCCAGTGCGTCCTCCATGAATCAGAATGTAATACCGTTGCAAACTGAGCAGCTGAGGTGAGTGACGACAGCAGCGTGGTCGCAGCCAGACGTCCATCGATCCTTCTGTAGGCTGATGACAACATCCCGTACAGGTGTGCGGTTGCACTCACTCGGGTTTGGACATCCTGGTTGATGACGTGGTCGATGTCATCTTCTCCGTTCTACATCGACGCACCTGAACACGTGTCGGTTGTAAAGGTCGGAGTAAGGAAAACCCCCGTCTGCCTGCATGCACGTAGGACTCCCGAAAGTACCAGCACTCGACAGCCAGTGGATCACGAGCACCAACGGCTGAGCTGCACAGACTGTGAGAGCCCTCGTGGAGGTGGTGGAGTCCACAGCAGAAGGATTTGATTTCATGCACAATTTTTCACCCCAAATATCGCTTCCTAACTTGTCTTTCTTTCTGGTCGCTGTGCCCCATGCTTCCCCCGTCTTCAGTCGCTGTTTCAGCGGCCGTCAATGCACGTGATTGAGCAACAGGCTCTTAATCCACCTTTTACAATTGATTTTTATGAAGGGAACTGCTGCAAACGCCAAGGAAATGTCAAAAAGCCTCATAATGTGGGATCAACTGAACGGCAGAATGACTGAGGAATTACGTATTTGTTGAAAGGCCGTTTCAGAGCTCTGTGCCCAACTGAAAACAACTGAACTCAGCCAGGGAGGAGTGTGTGTCTGTGTGTATGTGAATGTTTCTCTGCCAGACATCTCGGCTCCGAACACGTAGTTGGTAGTTTGATGTTTTCTCTTCAGTCAGAGAAGTAAAACATCCTCTTTGTCAGACGTTCTTTGATTCAGACTCGTTCCTGACACCGAGTCTGTCCCAGGATGTTTCCTGTGCTGACACACCACTTTCCTTTTTGCCATGTGGACTTTGTTCTGATGAGAAATGCTTGTGTATAGAATGAATTAATGTCAATTTAAACATGACATGTCGGGCCAGCAGGCAAGTAATGAGCTCAGGTGAGCAATTTGTCCTTCTTCAAATATTTCCTCTGGAGAAGAAGCTGCAGCTGAGAACAAAACAAGGTGCTGATGATTGGCAAGCGGCGAGGAGCTTCTATTTTCCTTTTGCGTTTGGCCTCTCCTCTGTCAACTGCTTTGACAGCAGAGCATGTCAGTGAGGGTGTACGGAGGCTCGCTGATGTCAGGGAGCAGCCAGGGGTCAGCCGTCAGCTCCAGGGGAGGAGTTACCGGAGCGGAGGGGGCGGGGCTGGCGCAGGCTGCAGTCTGGTACTCTGTCCTGTACGTTTAGGAAATGAAATGACTACTGTTTTACTTTGGATTCTAGTATTATCTCCTGTCAGTTCCAGAAAGTGCTTGGGTGATTGTGACCAAGGGTTCATGATGCCACACGAGCCAGACACACACATACACACACACACACACACACACACACACACACATCGATACACGTGTCACATTCAGAAAAGATTGGGAAATGAAAATCATTTAGGTCAGCATGATTGGTTTTCACACTGCTCACATAAGTTGATAAATCCCACGACAGGAAACAGCAGACAAACGAGATAACAACAACAACAACAACAACAACAACAACAACAACAACAACAACAACAACAACAATAATAATAATAATAATAATAATAATAATAATAATAACAATAATAATAATAATAATAATAATAATAATAATATTACTACTACTACTACTACTTATTATTATTATTATTATAATAATAGAATGATGAGATAAACTATTTGTTTTTACATGATTCAGTTTCAGTCATCCATTCCTGCCTGCTGCCATGAAAGATGAATCAATTCGTGGTGACATTTGTTTGGAAATAACACGTGTGAGTTCTTTTCTGCGCATTTATGTTGTGTTTGCGCCGCTGCAGACAAAAAGCCTTTTTATACGTGAACACAAAGGGACACTCAGTCTGTCAAAAGGCATCAAGAAGCTCAGCTCAACGAAGAGCAGGACCTGCCAAAGGTTCATCCCTTTCCACCTGTTGTGGGGCTCGTTGCTATAAACATTTGCGTAATTTGAATTGAGTGTGCCGTACTGTAATGTTTCCTTCTAGATGGTATCAGCCTGTGTCTGGCTCGCTGCCACACACAGGCTGCAACACATACACTCACTCACTCACACATGAACTCACATTCATGAGTTTGAAATGTCGGAGAGAAGTGGAGGAGAACACGAACGAGGAGGTGGGATGTCGTCCTCGGCCCTGACAGGTGAGCCGGCCGTGCCCCCGAGCGCTGACTGAACAAACAACATTTCAGGCTGGTGAAGCAGAAGGAAACGGCTCTGAGCCACTGCTGACTGCATCATGTCAAAAGTACTTCAAGTTGATGAAACACACAGGGATTACGGCAGAGGGAGGAGGGAAATATGTTTATGTCAAGAGAGTGTGTGTGTGTGTGTGTGTGTGTGTGTGTGTGTGTGAAGTGACAGGAGGACAAAACCAATCACAGCCGGCGGGTGCCCAACTGTTTTATTTTCATCCTGAGACCATCCGATGGCCAATTCATGGGTGAACGCTCCTTTCTACCGGTTCTGGATTATTTCTTTCTGTCTGTCAATCCTCTTAATCCATGACTGAGGATTTCATCCCAGCATGCACCGGCAGAAGGTGAGGGAAGGTGGGGGTCACAGGTGTCAACCCGAAATGCCCACTTGCTCCCCTCTCTGATCTCATCTCACCAGTTTCATCTGATGTTCCAGTCGCCGTTGGGTCTGGGTGGGGGGCGCTGAGACTCCAGTTATGTCTACTACGTTTCACTCTGTGATCGGTTCATGTTCATGAGATGTTGCTGCGTGTTCCATATCCACACTTAGCTGCCCCCCCATGCGTATTGTTTCTTTTCTATTTGCATGCAGTTACTGCACATGTCCATGCCTGTGGTGGGGTGATAATAAGATACATGATTAAAATGAAACATTTCCCGTTGCCTAAAAAAGAAGTATTATCATCAGCCCGGTTTGTCATTAACCCCTTAAATCTCTTTAAAAACATCAAAGCAATGACTCGGACTGCGGCCATGAAATGCATTAGGCAGTGATGATGTTTTTCTTTCCTGTGGCGTGGGTGGTAATGATCCAATTTCCATGATAAATGGGGATGAGGTGCTTCCTGATTAGCAATGAAAGAAGAGGAAAAAAGGGAAGGAGAAATGATGAATGTGTCATATTAGGTTTGGGAATGACAAAGCAGATGACCCGAGCTTGTCGATCACTGAACCAAAGAGAGCAGGACGAAAAACACTGACAAATCATGTCACTGCGCCGTCTTCCAGCACAGAAACACGGTAACGCTGTCCCAGGGGCTTATTTGAATCGGATCTGCTGTTGATGGAAATGAATCAGCCCAATATCGCAACTCCTTATAACTCGATCCTCGGACAGATGGACGAGTCATCTGAGAGGACACTGGCTCTAATCCTCTGTTCTCTCATGGACTGTGGCATTCTGGGATGCAGGAGAGACGGATGACCCTTTGGGCCTTCGAACGCAGACACCGTAGATGTGCACGCACACACACACACGCTCATCAGACGTCTGTGACACTCTGCTTGGGGGCAAACTGATTTCATGGTGGACACCAGCATGAGATCCAAACCAACAGAAAGGTGCAGAGCAGTGTTTTCTTAGTGTGAGATCTCATGTGGCGCTGGGAGCAGCGTGGCGCTGGTGGTCAAAGGTCAGCCTGGCAGCCGTAGTTACACAAACCTGCTCTGACCCTTTCTCGCCTCTGTCGGTGTTGAATTTCAGTCAAACTGAAAGAAAATACCCTTTTTTAAGGATCCAGTCGACTCAAATGATGTTCAGTAGCGTTGTTGGATTAAGTTAAATAATATAAATATGAGATACAGATGTTGATTTCCTGACACTTTTCAGATCATGTTCCATCTTTGAATGTCCAGCCCGTTCAATGTGACACATCACACACAGACTGTGAAACAAAAATAAAGGCTGTCGTACACACGAGGATGTGCTACTTAGCAGATGACGATCATTTTTCTTTGCAATACTCTGATGAAATATTTCAGCAGTAATAATTTTGAGGCAAATTTATCATCAAAAGTTGTCAGTCACGGTGCAAGACACATTCAGAGAAGAAAAACCCCATTGTTAGGGAAGACGAGGACTCAGTGTGAAGGTTCCTGTCAAAAAAAAGGCCCGGTCAATTGATTTTTGCTTGAGTGACTTTACACAATTAAAGGCAACGTTCCATGACGAGAAAATCTGTGAGACGTAAATGATTTATTCAGCTTTTGATACTAAACACGTACAGCACAGAGCTGGAGAACACACGGGAGAAAATGAGCTGTTTGGAGACATTTACTTACACTACACTCTGTGTGTGTGTGCTTGTGAACACCCTGAACAATCACACTACAGTTATTCGTGCATGACTCATGAGGGGTGTTAGGCCTTTGTGTTTCATGTGTCGTCTGAAATCTGTGCAGGGTTATCCAAACAGATGCCATGAATAGCACCTGACATTTCCTGCTGCATTTTCCATCAACTGTCATTTAACTGTCAGCCAGGACGTTCAGCTCTTTCAGATAAATACAATTTGCTTCCCACACCAAAGCTTACGACAACACACACACAGGTGACTAGTGTTTTTTATGGATCAAAGCTGGTTGGGTCGGAGGACTTTGACCCGTGATAATCCAGTGAAGACCCGCTGCTGCTGAACGGACTGTTTCTAAAAGCACAAGTTCAGAGTTACTGCGAGCAGAGGCAGCATGCACATAAATTACTGCTCATCTAATTGGATTAAACCTCAAAGTGAGTCCAGTCCAGAGACCTCCCACGTTCAGAAAAAAACGGAAAAAAAAGAAAAAAAATCAACAAAACAACTGGCCCCCCAGTTTGGATTCCTGTCACAGATTCTTTATTTTACTGAGTCAATAAATCTATCATCGCTATCATACAGAAGGGGATAGAGCTTTTCTCTTTCTCTCTCTCTTGCTCCCCTCCCTTTGGAAGAAAAATGTTCCATCTAAATAAACCGTTGCTGCCTTGCCCATCATTAATGCTTCTTTCCTCTCGCCCTCCTGCTCTTTGTCCTGAAGTGAAAGGAAACTGTTGGTGCATGTGCATGGACCGCTCAGTCAGTCATGATGCACATACCCTCTGACAGTAATCCTGGCTGATCAGTGTGTGTGTGTGTGTGTGTGTGTTTGGTCGCGCAGGTCGAGTTTATGCTGGTGTGTGTCGACAGCAACCTGCTGGGTGAGCTTAGTGCTCAGATTGAGTTGAGCTGATGACACTGTGCTACATGTCAGCGACAAAGCATCCTGTTCAGTCAGCGGCCGGCTGTAACTATTTATTGACGCACGCAGGTCGTTCAACACTCAACGTTGAGCATTTGTTCTTATCTTTCTTAGGATTTGGACGGTGCCTGCATACAGTTTGCATTTCTATGACACGTCTTCAAAATGTTCGTAATGCTGTAGGTCACATTTAATTTGCCATCACTCCAATTCACAGTGTCACTTTTTTGTGCAAATGATTCTTTGCTCTGTTGTTGTTGTTGCTTGTTCCTCCACTGGCGGTCCACTGGCGGTTCACTGGCGGTTCACTGGCGGTCCACTGGCGGTCCACTGACGGTTCACTGACGGTCCACTGACGGTCCACTGACGGTCCACTGACGGTCCACTGACGGTCCACTCTGCCTCTTCTTCCTTCGATTAGACATAAGACACATTATACACAACTGGTTTGATGAAGTCACAATAAATCAACAGTCCACTCATTACAACTGTGAAGGTTGTGTGATAACGTGTTTGGCTTTGAATTCAACTGAGACTGTGATAAGAAGTTTTCATGAAGGCCATAATCTGATGAAACACAATGAACTCATCATCTTTGAATGATTAGATCACACGTTGAATTGTGCAAACGGGATAAGTGATTTCCTGTCAGAAGGGTTCAACAGATCTATGGTCTTTGTAAACATTTGCTTTGAGTATTTAATGCATAAATTCCAAAACCAAACGTGAAGAACCCCGTACACACACTGCGACTATCTGAACATTTCGTGAAAAAAATCAAACAGTAGCAACACAGCGGCAGTTGTTTTACAGGCGAAGCACTTGTCATAGATTGTGGATGAAGATTAAACAGACAAGGATAAAAAAAACCAACCCAGAGTTGTTTTTTTATGTGGGGCCCGTTTAGATGTATTCAGCTCTCTCACACCCGCAACGGTTTCCACTTGGTCATCTGAAGAACTCAATCCTTTGTGATTTACAGGGAGATTAGGGCTGGATTATGCTTCCTCTGAGAATCCCCGATAGAAAGCAGCTATTATATCCATCAGAGGAGACAGTGAACAGCACCTGTTGCTTCTCAGCCGCATCGGAGGGATGGTTCATCCACTGTGTGTGTGTGTTTGTGTGTGTGTGTGAACACGATGTTGTTTTAATGTTTTAATGGTGCATATTTCTTGTCCAAAGAAACCATTTCATTTTAAAGCCCCATATATATCAAAAAATGTCTTTCAGCTTTTAAAGCATTACTTCATACTTGGCTACAAATGTCTCTCATACATGGTCCAATACGTCCTCTTTTCTTTCTTTCTTTCTTTCTTTTTGCCTGGAAGCGCTTTACAACCAGCTGTGTGTGCTGTAATTCTCTTAAATGCAATTATCTTGAAAAAGTGGATCATAAAAAGGCCAATTTCAAGAAAATGGTGTCAAGAAAAGTTAATAAAAACGGGAGTTATTTACTTGGATAACTGTACAAATGACTGTTAATGTGGTAGTAATGTGGTAATGGAAGAGAGGAGGGGAGTGGACCTGAAAATTAACTGCCCCTCTTAAAAGTGATGCCGACTCGCAGGTGCAACACACTGAGCCCTTTTAATGTGCACATCATGTGGAAATAAAATACGAGCGCTTTCTCTGTTTTCTGCAGTTATTTGACATTATAGCATGCTATGACATAATTCAAGTGTCTTTATGTATTTGAAACACCACCGTAAAACAGACACAGATCACAGCCCAGTGAAGTCAAAGACGGAGAACCTGCTGGGGCAGAGGTGACTGGGGATGATAGATGGAAGGTGGGGATTCATTCAAAGACGTCCACAGACCTGCAGGATCAAACAGGCCAGTCACACCGACTGCCTTCCCATGTCCACAATGCATCTTATTCATGTTTGTAATGACTGCACCGAACTCGCAGAAAGTCAGTAATCTTCACTGGGCTTAGTCATGCTGAAATGGATTGAGCAAGCTTGTAATGGTTTAGTATTAACAGAATCAACGAGCCCTGTCCATTTGAGTGTGTTTTGATAAGGACAAATAAAAGGACATAAGACAGTTACTTCAGTGGTAATGCTCTTAAAACCTCTAAATTACAAGGTTTATGCCAACTGAAACACCGTCATTACAAGGCCGGACCTTGTTCTGTGTCCATGTACGTACAGTGTCTGGGACGGGCGACGGCCCGGTGGAGACAGAACAAAGACTGTTCTTCAGAGATGCTGGAACCTGTCACACTGTCCTGAGGTATGACAATGCTGTTGGGCAATCAATACGATGAGACAATTTACTGTCTGTCAGGAGGCAAACGGGGCAGGTAACTGCACATTAGCAAAACAACACGCAGTTGCCATGGCGAGGCCAAACAAACAGAGCGGAGAGAAGAAGGAGCTGGGTGTAAATCAGCCTGAAGGGACAAGGGACCAGTCGCTGATGCAAAGCGAGCCAGTTTCACAAGGGAGGCCCAGCCAAGTATCATCCAGCGTGAAATACCAGCGACTAATCGTTTACCCTTTCTCCTTCTCCGTCTTAGTTTCTCGCTTCGTTTCTCGTTATTCATCCAACGCTTTTTAAACGTCAGTGTTTCAGAGGGGCTGCGTCCAAACTTGCGACCCATGACACGTATCAGTGCCTGAAGTGTGAATACGCCCCCCTCACCTCTGCAGCAGGTCTCCGGGAGTAATTCAGTCAAATGCAGCAGATTCAGATTTACCATATTTGAATCCCTGTCTGTTACATGTGAAACTGAAACTTGCATGCATGTGGAGGGTCAATCGTTTCAACCTCTTGAAACCAAAGCTGCGCCTTTCAGGTTCACCCCCAGCCAGAATGGACGAACAACGAACAACACGCAGCTCACGGCGTGTAATTTTCTTTCCGCTTAAGTCGCTGTGGCAGTTGACAGACGAGTTAAAAGGGTAAAGCGAATGGGAGATGGCGGTATCTGGTCTTGGACGAGGCCTCTCAGTATCGCTGCGCGGCTGAGGTGATACTCTCCGGTTTCGGTGCAGTTCCGCTCCACTGGGTAGTCTGGGGACATTCCTTAAATGAACAGGGCACTTGCTCACACACCCCTGTCACAGGCATAAGTCATACTTAAGGGACAGAAGCGTCTCATAATGTGTTTCTCCTCTTGACATGTTAAGCTGAGGAATGCGCATGAAAAGTTGGTGATGGCGTCAGTGAGGCTCAGCGGCCCGGTTTTCAGCACCTCCGGAGCCCGTCATTGTGACAGGCTGCCTGCGCTTCTTGCAACATTTGCAGGGCGCTCGCCGTTCACCGGTTGTCCTCCGGCAGCACGCTCTCACCGCAGGCTGACAATTACCACAAACACGTTGACTGATTTTACACGAAGCGCTCTCCCAACGGCGTCTGACAAAGTGCAAAAGCTGAAGAGACACTCTGCTGACCTGACATCAGTGTGTGACCCACATTCACAAAGTACCAAGAACGTTTAGACTCAAATTACAAAGGAAAGTATGATTCCACACACTCTCTCTCTCTATATATAATGGTGCAAATCACTGCACTCTATTTATAAGCAAGTTAGAAATAGATTTCATCAGGGCTCAGTGCAGGAAACGAACCAGAATGGGACTTGGATATTAATTCAAGAGGGAAATGTGACGATTTACTGTGTGAATGAAAACAGCCCTGAGGGTTACAGCTCAAACAGGAGAACGTGCCTCGATGAAAGCGTCCCATGGTCGACCGGAGCTCGATGTGGGCTGCGGATCGTCATCCCAGCTGCTGGTGATATCACTCTGCACCAGTTGCGCGGTGCCGTGCAGCGGAGTGAGCTAATGGGCTTCGTGTTACTTCATCGCACTTCTAAGTGTTGCTCAATTTAAGAGAGCTGGAATGACTGCAGAGGCACTAATAAAGCCATTGAGAGGCGAGTGTGTCCCTGGAGATTTCATGGCTCTACTTGTGAATCGTTGACAAGTCTCTCCGAATGCCGCAGGTGTATCCGTCAAGTGGAACGTTTGCTGTTGCAATTGTATGCGCAAGGTATTTAATACAAATTCCTCAGATGCAGAAGCTCACTCAAGCGTGGGGACTTCTTGTGCAATTTGTTTTTTTTATTTTTTTTAGTCATGAAAGAAAAGAAAACTGTAAAACAGCTGAAACAAACAGAGAGAACAATTAATTAATGGATAAGATAGAAATAATGTCAGGATTCACTGGGGCTCGGGCCCCTCCCTGGCTGTAATGTCACTTTGTTGTGTTTTTTTTCCTGCCAGAACAGGAACATCAATCACCCCTAGTTGGGAAGAACTTTCTGGATATGAACTGTAAAATCCCTCATCACTGCACCCTACAAACTCTTTATATGCTTTTGCAGCTCCACTTTTTCCTCAGAGGCATTCTGCGTCTATAAATTAAATAGCAATTACACAACTGGTTGACAAAGCATCTGCGTGCAGCTTGACATTTTGGCATGGCTGTCAACACGTAATGCATGGAGGGGGCTGGGTGTGAAGGGCGGTGTAAATCATCTCCTCTTGAGAAAGAGATAGAGTCATAGCTTTAAACCATGTAACGTGCGTTCATTAATCACCGTTTTTGTCCTCTGGTCCAGGTGGTAGATACTCGTAGTTAAGAAGTTATCGCCTCTCTGTGCTGACTCTGAAGTTTGACTCATGACTCGGTGGTCATTATCACTTCCAGTCAATCATCATCAGAGCGTGAAGTGTTTCCCATACTGACACCGATCCTCCCGACTGAATACAGAATCAGATGTTTTTTTCCACTGTCACTATGACACCGGTGTTACCTGTGAATCCACAGGATCATGTCCTGTCAATACGTCTGACATCCAGTGAGAAGCCGGAAGAAAACATGGAGGTCGCTGAGGAACAAGTCACCGAAACCGTCAGCTGACACGTGAATGACACAAATGGAAGAAAGAAGCTGAATCCTGAGGTGTGATGAACTAAAACCTGACAACAGTGGATAATAATTATTAGAGTAGGTTTGATAAACCTCGCAGACAGGAGTAGTAAAGACCTCGTCTCAATCGACGGGCACATTAATCATCATGTAGCTTCATCGGAGCCATGCGCTTAGATGGCAGATGTTGTTGCAGATGGAGCAATTTACGGCGTCAAGGGTTCAGTGATCCATCATGACATCACTCTGCAAACATCTTTTTATTGTGCTGGCCTTTGTCACGATATCAAAATCAAAATATTAGAAAATCATCAGTCAGATTAATGGAAGAACACAGAGGGACACGTAAAAGGAAAGAGAATCCATCAGAGCAGGAAAGACGACCTGGAGTAAATACAGGGACGGCCCGATGCTGACGGGACGGCCGCCGTGGGAGGGATTCTTCTGTGACTGCTTATTCTGATTTGCACTTCAGTGTTGCCATAAAAAAGTGTGGACATTTTTCCAAAGAAATCAGAAAGTCTGCAAAAGGAGTCTGACCTAATACGCATGTATCTGCAAACGTACGTATCTATTATTTCAATATTTCCGTCATTTGATGTTGAACTGTGGATTATTTTATTGTCATATCGTTGACAGCGACATCTACGGAGCTCGTTGGTTCTTGATTTGACGGCTTCATTCATTTCTGTGGGCATCTTGACAAATCCCTGCACAAGCTGAGGGCGAAGCAAAAGCACAATATGTCGCAGTCAGCACGACACATTTTCTTCTCTCTTGAGTGCTCTGTTCGACGTCTTTAGTACCTGCCCCGGGCAAAAGGAAGCAAGAAAAGCACCTATTCATAACACTTAGAAACAGAGCCCTTCCTACAGCCTGAGCTGCTGATAGACTTACGTCCATTGACTGATAAGGGGGAGGGCATCTTTCAGCACGCATTTTCCTGCGGGGCTTACTTCCAGAGACATACAATTCACCATTGAGCAGAGAATCACATCCATCTCAAGTGGCATAGACGAAGAGAGCAGTGGCATAAATAAAAAATAACCTGTCAACCTGGAAAGGGGGCAGGCCAATCTGTCAGCGGCGGGGGGTAAAAGTGGCAGCCGTCAGGCAGGGAATTCCACAAAGTTGTAAGAAATACCATAAGAAGTGTTTGCATCTGTGTGTGGTGCTCAGGAGGATGACAGAAAGACAGAAAGACGGAAAGGAAGCTGGCGGGCGGCCAGTCGGCCGTCTGCTGCACGTCCACTTCAAATGATGTAATCCATGGTGAAGGAGCTGGGGGGGGCGCAACAGGTGAAACATAACAATGGTTTCATTCATTTACCCCTGTCGCCTCGGACGAGCAGTCAAACATGGTGCTGGTCAGTTTCAGTTCTTTGGACTTTTGACGGCTTCACTGCAGAGAGAAGCAGCAACTCAGCTGCAAATAATGTGAATATGCACCAACACTGTTATTAGCAGCGCTGTAAACGTTCGTACCTGTTCCTCCCTGACATACCGTGGCATCCTTCTACTGAGACAAAGCGAAACATTTCAAAAACGTCATTGTTTTCTCGCTAATAAATCATTCAACTCGTCAATGATAAATTCAAGTCAGTTCAGCAATCACCTAATAAATAAATCAGTCAACAGCTTTCAAATAAGGCGTGTGTGTGTGTGTGTGTGTGTGTGTGTGTGTGTGTGACACATGCAGGCACTTATTATCTCTGAACAGATGACCTATTTTTGTCAAATGAGAAGGCGTCTTTTCAAGGTACGGACAGATTTAATGTGGGTATCACAGGAGGAAACCTCCGCTGCTTGTGTCTACGTCCTTGTTATTTGGCTGGAGAGTTACGACACTTAGATAATGCATCCGTCTCATCACCAGAGCTGGTTGGAGTCAGCAATGTAAGGCAGCTTTACACCGGCAGCATTAAATGAGTCACAGCACTCAAATGGAATTTGTTTATACAGAAACACTGATTGCAGGGTGCGAGCTCACGCCCGCAAACTAAGAATGAGACTACACCTTTCTGTCTACAATAAATAAAGGCTTGTTTCCTACTGACAGACTGTAGATGGACGTGATAAATAGGTGAAAAATCTACAGTCCCATTTTAAGTGAGATGAATTAATAGTTAAAGTAAGTAAAAAACTAAAGTGAGTAAAAAACTTTGCACATGGAAATAAAATGTTTGAGAGTGAATTAAAAAAATATAAATGACAAGAAAATATTTGTTTGACATCTAGTACGGAAATGTCAAAGTTTAATCCAAAGAGAATTGTTGCTATAGTCAGTTACGATTGTCCACAACTTCTCCATCAGCCGTACTTCGACTCGACTTCTGACTGAACAGTCACAGTCAATGTTGCCAAACAGTCAACGTTACCATGGAAACACAAACCGTCGGCATCCACGATTCAGAGTCTGCGCTGCGTTTAAAGCCGTTGACATTAATGACGACGGAGGGAAATGTTATCCTGAAGTCCTGTGGTTGAGTGGAGCAAAGAGACCGCAGCTCTGCCAATACACGGTCGCAGTCACATCATGGCGCACGCTGCAGCCGAGAGCTCTTATGGGTCACTGGAGAAGAAACAGGCTCACAGAGAATGGACTCATTGATGAAGAGAGTCGTAAAAATCTGAGTTTTAGGGTTTGGTGGAAGGTACTTAAATATCTGAACATGTCATTCAGTTTGTCCTTTAATCTGCAGGGAGCTGGCTTCAATGGAACACAGCTGGATATTCAAAATACTCATTTTGCAATTGAAAGAAAAATAATACATTATCGACCTCTGACAACTTGAGTGAAAATAAGAACGTATGAGGGGAGGAAGACCAAAAGAGTTAAACGTCTGCTGGACGCTCCTCCTGGATTCGCTGTTCAGAGAACATGTTTCTGTTAGTTTTTCACCGTAATGGTCAGACTTTACAATCTGCCTCCAAAGGCCCAGTTTTATGCAGATTTCTGTCCCATCCAACTACAACATGTTTCTAGCTTGATCTTCTGTTTCAGTTGGACAGGGGCTGACGACCCGATCCTCCGTATGTCCCCCTAATCGGCCATCATCCCGAAATACTCTGTTCAGTTTATTTAATGTGATTTTATTCCCTCCTCATGAAACACGGCTGTTATTAATGAAGCTACACTTTATTTTGAACTCCTCGGTGGCCTTGCTGGAAGCCCACGTGATATTTTCTGCCAAGGATTTGCAGTGAATTGAGCCATTCCACTGCAATTATGTGTGCATGGGGGGTAAATAGGTCAAAAAGCCTGTAAAGGAGTGGAAAGGATGGAGCTGAACACAACCCCACACAACCGTTTTTTTCTTTCATCTCTCCATCTGATATTTTTTGTCACCGCCGAAGTGGATGCTCAGATCCCCACTTGCCGAGTTCTCCCCCGCATCTCCCTCAGCGGCCAGAACGCGGCACAGGGCTGCTGTGATCTAATGGCCATAAAATGCCAAATAAAACTTATGGACGGCCACTGGCCGAGTCCAGAGCAGCCTATACAACACAATGGATCATTGTTATGGAACGGGTGATGTCATGACTGCACTCACTGCCGCTCTTCTTCATTCTCCGTCGTTTTTTAACGGAGCAACATCGGACTGCATCTATAAGTATCTCTGATGATGTCACGTCTCCTTCATCGAGCCCCTGAACTAATGAGCTCGGTTCGAAGACGAGTTCAACGATAAGATGAAGCATACAGCAATTCCAAGCTGCCTCAAACGTCAAGTAAAGAAATAAAGCTGCTTCAATAATTAGAATGAATTTGTGTGAATGTATAAATGTAATAAACACTTCTGACCATGTCCAATGAGGCCTACAATTAAATGGCATTCAGATCAATTCATTTTTCACTTTTATTTCATAGTACATGTAAACACAGGCTTTAATTAGAAATGTATTTTGGATTTGTTTTCCAGGTGAACTCATGTTGATCTCTCATCTGTTTTCCACTGCCCAGCGGCCAAGTTGTAAACGGAGGTGCAGCTCCTTTCACCCTCACTGGCATCGCCACTGCAAATCACTCCGTCTTCTTGTTGCTCATCGTTTTACAAGCCAAGCAATAATTACCCTGATGTTGCTAAAAGCCAGTGCTGGATGATCCCCCTGTAGCATCAGTAGGCAGGTAGTAATTAGACAGATCAGTCATAAATCTTTGCAACGAATATTATGTTTTATGGATCTTGCAACACAGTTTAAAAGGTTTCTATTTTCTTTCCTTGGACGATGCTATAAATTATGCAAAAGAGCGATGTTGTGTGACTTCCAGAGACGTTTGGTGAAGTTTAAATTCAAATCAAACTGTTGAATCTTCTTGTCATTGGAAGTTTAGCTGTTGTTACCTGTTTCCTCAGTTTAGGAAAGGAAATTAGTGTCGGGATTGACAAAAGCAGCCACCGCGTTCGTCACAGTTATCTGCCGCCTTTTCAAAGACACCCCCCCCACACACACACACACACCCCACCCTGTGAGTGAAACCCAAGAGCACAGACTTTGGCCAAAGTAACACATGACCCATGACCACAGCCCTGTTCTGTCCCCCCCCGTCTCCCTGTGCCATCCCCAGCGGTCCCCGACGCTCGGCCCTCCAGCCCACAGCCAGGACCCGCCGAGCCGTCCACCCTTCAGCCATCCTGCGCTCCGTCACCCTGGCGTCGCATGACATTCTTTCCCACAGGCAGTCACATAGTTCCAGCGTCTCCTCATGCGAGGGGGCCTGGGACCCTACAACAGGCGGGGGGCACTTCAAAGACCGCCCGGCCCACAGCTGCAGCCTGTCGCTCCAGCAGCCAGCTCCAGTTTGTAATCATTATTAAAGGCTTGACCTCGGAGGCATCTCTGCCGCTGTTCACACCCCCTTCCCACCCCTGATAACGCTGCATGGGACTCCTCTCAAGACGACTCCAGTTACCCATCAGGACTGAAAGTGATGTGGCGGGGGCATTGTTCCACGTTGCTGAAGGGGGACGCCGGGAAGGTCTACGACACGACGCCTTTTGTCGGACCTTCGTATATTTAACCCACAGCTACAGAATTAGTGCAGGAGATGCTTTGGAGGCTGGTGACAACTCACTGACGGAGTCCCAACATGTGTGCTGCTGAAAGAACGGTGACATATGGTCAGAACGGGCTGGAACTCTAGTACATACGTTCAAAAGAAGAAAGTGAGAGGACTGGACCTTCATGACCACAGAGAGCGCGGTCTCATCGGCGGCAGCGGGGTCTTCTCTGCCTCCAAACACGTTAATATGCCTTCACTTGGTCCCAATCATCCATTCGCTTCATTTTTGTGCTGCGTCTAACAGAGGTCACGTTCATGTTCAAGCTCTCACACACATTTACCAACCAACTGTCCACAATCTATGATCTTGGATGTCAACAGAGTTCAAATAAATCACAGTTTGTCACACTTGCTAATTGTCGGGGGCCAAACTGAGCGACTATAATCTAAGAACCTGAAGTGAACGTGTTACGGGGGCACAGAGCAGCTCACCAGTCTCTCCTCATCAGAACCCCCCCATCCTGGTTCTGGTGAGATTGAGGGAAAATTAAAACCACAGTTGATCAGTGTGTGAAATGTGTTGGTATTCTTTCGTACTGCTGGTCAAGGCCAGTAGGTTGGTGTTACGATAAACAAAAACAAACAATTCAACGACAGGACATTGTAAAACATCTGTATCTACTGGGTTTATTGATTGTAAACAACACTGCCGGGAGAAAAAAGTGGCACATCCGCTGTTCCAGAGGTGGTGTTCACTGATAACAATCATCACAAGCACAATGGACGTGATCTCACGCTGCAGTAACTCAACATATCTCAAACCAGATGTTTACGTGCCCACATTCAGAGGAGCCTAGTTTCCTTTTCTTATTAATTCCTGATGTCTGATATCGATGGAATTCTCTTGACTCACTCTCGACAACAGCAGGTGTACAATAATGGCAGTGGGAGGGTCCTCGACCAGGTGTGCAGCGAGCACAATAACCTGTCATTAAAGGTTCCACCCCATCCAGGTGAGTTTGACCTCAAACTACGTATCCTCACTGGAACTCGTTGCTTGGAATGGGGCGATGTTTTCAAAACCGATATTGTCTCAGGTATACGGGGGTGAACGTCCCTCTGAAAAGATCAGACAAAAACATCCTTCATGAATGATTCCAACTCAGAGCGCCGCCATCACTGATGACTGAGACAATGAGTGAGCTCCCGTCGTCGTTAAAGGACCCATTAACTGAGTGGTACTTGACCAAGACTTTTTAATGTCGAGGTATCCATCAACAGGAGGTTATGATCTATGGGAACTATGTCCAGTTTAATATGTTACAAAGAATCAGCACATTTTCGGGCAAATGCCACTATTGTCTTGTCTTGTGCAGCTGCATGGAAACCTCCATCAGGAGATGGACCGAACTTTAACGACACCGATTCATACAGTTGTCCATTTCATGGACAGGTTCTAAAGGGAAACCAGAAGTAAACCTGCTTCCTTCAGACGTTACTGAGGCCACAGAGGTTCCAGGTTCCATTGTAAAGGGACAGTGATTCAGTGTTTGATGTGTCTGTCATCACTACTGCCACGTTTGATCAGAGTTACCGTTGATAGCCTCAGCGTCATTCCCTGCTCATCTCAGGACCGATATCATACAGTACAGACACTTTGCCTCCATTTCCTCTGACTGAGGAACACACTATTTAGAATAGGGCCTTCCGTCACATACTGGATCCAACACTGGATCTGACACACAACGGCTGATCGACCAGCTCGTCTCCCTTCACAGCTTCATGTTCATGTTCATATTAGTATTTTATTCCTTCTTATTCTTGTATGTCTGTTGATTTGTGGCCATGCTCACGAATCAACATTTGAATCATCAAATCCTGTTGTCTGTCATGTTTACTATGGATGAAGTAGTAAACCATGTTTACTTTGAGGTCTTATCTGTCCCAGTAAAGTCTGCAAACAAATCTTGTGTTTACCCCGTAGATCACACATGTCATCAAACCAGGACACTTAGAATTTGGATCTGCGTGTTTCAGGACACGCTGCTGATCGGTGGTACCAGCGTTATCTCAACACCACAGCGTCCCTCGGCGTTCAGACGTCTGCACACAGGCCGCGTGGCTCAAGATCATGAATCCTCCCGGAGCTTTGAGGCTGACGTGTCCCGACAGATGGCGCGCCTGTCCGTCCCCACACACGGGACAGACAGCTTTTTGTCCACCTTCCTCCTTTTGTTTGGCTGATTTGCTTATGTTTGGTTTCTGTACAATCACGGGCGAGTGAGGGGCCTAGACATAATATGATGGTGGCAACGAATGAGAGGGAGGGAGGAGGCCGTGGGGCTGGACCTCCCAGGCGTGTTGCAGGGGCCTGCTGGAGCAGGATGCCAGGAATTGCTCAGTGGTCCCAGCGGCACGAGCCTCTGACACTTAACAAGCGTCTTGCAGTTGTCACCGGCATTGACCCCGTCTCGTCTTAAGTCGCACAGGCAATCGAGACCTGGAGGGACGTGGTCAGTCTCTCTGTCATAGTAGAAGAACATCCAATGCCGTTTTGTACGGAAATCATGGGATTTTCCTTTCTTCATGGGACACCTTTCAGACAGAATATGAAAGAGGACACAGATGAGTATTAGACATGAGTCAGTCAGTCACGTGGAGCCTGTCAGGAGATGTGTCCCCTCCGTTTGACTCGGTCCTTTTCCTATCGCTGCCTCTTCCCTTGAGGACGTCTAGAGCTTACTGACACACTGGTCAGTAGATGTGTCAGCTCAGGGCTTCTTGTTACAAGGCCATAACAAACTTTGTTTGGTGAGTAACAAGGACACATTCCGTGACCCCCCCTGCCCCCCATGTCCGTTGGGAGTTGTGGATCACGTACAGGAATCAGTCATGTAGGCTGCCGACTGCACAGAAATCAGGTTGAAGAAATACGCTCCTCTTTATTTCAGGGAAGACATACTTAGTATTAACACAATATATAACACATAGAACAGTAACACAATCCAGTAAAATTCTACATTGGGTCAGAACAATGACCTGTGACTCGGACTGGAACCACCGATCCATGGACAATCCTCCCATTCCTGTGCACATTGGGTAACATCAACACAATAAAATGAAATATCGGCGAGGGATGACGAACATGACTGCTTTTGTTTCAAAACGTTTTAGAGCCCATAAAACTAAATCAAGTCCAGGCCTGACGGGCCCCCACTCCGAAATGTTTCCACATTAACAGTGACAGGAGGAAGACACACGATATGATAATGTTTTTATGCTTTTATTACCTTTGTAACGAGTTTCCTAAATAATCATAATCTGCAACTTTTAAAAAAAGAAGGCATAAGTCTGCAAATGCAAAGTTGTACAACTGACAGCGTTGGATCAGCTGAGATCAAGGGGATGCAAACAACAAGGGCCGTGACATCGTCGACGTGGGGGTGATTATACCAAAATGCACCCTCAGACGCTCCTCAAAGCCGGAACATTAAAATAAAAATAAACACTACGCATGCCGTCCAGTTAATGTGGTGGACATTTGCCAAGCGTGGATTCCAAATGGAGCTGCCCCGTTCTCCAGGACTGGACTGGGAATACACAGACTGCCTGACTTACATGATAGGGCACCGGATTGTGCTTTGGAAAACGTGGCTTTTAATGTTTCCCTAATTGGGGGGCATTAATCAATTGTGCTCCATCAGCAGAGGCTAGGGCGGCCTGTAAGCATCTGCACACCATCCACCCCCCTGACTCAAGACCAGCTGGCTCTCAACCCAGGCTCAGCAGCAAGAAACCACTTTTGACTCCATCCATCAAAGCTGCAGTAATACTCCGTATCAGGCAGCCTACTACTTGGACTGCGTTCATGGACTTAATTACCTTTGGCCTTGCCAGAAAAGGTGACCGCAGAGAGCAGAGCAACTGCATCAGCTCTCTCTCGCTGTCACTTACCTCGCAGTAATACTCCATCAGGGACAAGCCAGTCTTTGAGGCTCGTACATACCACTTGTACACAGGACGCAAGAGGGGGCTGGGTATCAGAAACCGGGGACAATGGCAACAACTGCACATCTAATTTGGTTCCTTGTTTATCACAAGTTTGAAATCAGATCCGCCACACAATGGAATGATGAACCGGGGGCTATTGTTTCTCCAGCTAATTAGCCTCTGGCCATACATCTGAATCCTCTTAGATGTACGACCCCCCAGTTAAATGTGGCTAAAAGTGGCGTGCATCCCTAGTAACATTTAAAAGAGCCTTACAAGTCCATGGTATTTGGGGATGTGTTATATGATGGCCTAGTTATCGACTCATTACATCGCTCTGGGTAGCATAGCGCAGCGCTGTGGGGGTCCAGTGGACACACAACAGTTGTTTGTTTCACTGTGGTCCATCTATCTGACACGCTGCAGTTTCTTGGAACATGTATGTTTGAAACACGTGGATCTAGGGTTAACCCTATAGAGGAAGACATTCCATTTGGAAGAAAAGTGAAGAACAAGGGTCTGTCTGGGTGATCAGCAGCCTTTGGTGCATCTCAGCGATGGGTCTGAACTGTTGATACAAACATTCAGCACCTTGGGTGGGAACTGTTACTGCTGCAGAAAGCAAGAGTCTTAAACCAGCCTTGTGGAAACAACCTTTGGCCTTGAAGCATTAGCCCCTGACCTACAACAGGTGGAGACAGTGTCTTTCCAGCCAGTCGGGCCAAGTGGCAGGGGCACTGGAGCTCGACTCGCGGCTCTTTGGACAAATATCATTTTGCAGAGGACTAGTCAGACAAACATGGTGCGGACTTCATGTGAGGTCGAATAGCACATGTTATTTTGCGTGTAAATGCTGTGTCTGGGACGAGGAGGGGTCTTTGCTAGGTGACTGAATGTGGAAAACAAATCCAACACCTGTTTCGCTCCCGAACACTGCAGATTCCTGAGAGAAAGAGGTGCAGAGAAGTTACTGAAACCTCCCAAGGACCGTTGGCAAAGAATATGTGCAACATCTAAATGCAGCATTTAAAAGTGGAGTAATGTGAAACATTTTTGAGACAAATCTGATTAATGTGACAACATAATTTGTTCTATAATTGTTAACTTGTCATTATATTATCATGATAGGAAATCATACCCCCAGCCTATCAGAAGTCTGTTCATAAGTGTGGTGAGGTAGCAACAGTCATAATGTGAATAATTACGGATCCATTATAAAACAATTATTGTTTTCGTGGCCTTGCGTGCATCAGGCTGTTCCCTGTTGGAGAACAGCATGTTTATGTGTCCGGAGGCGCAGAGTGGTCTGTTGGCTGCAGACCAAATGGACATCTTTGATCTGGGCAGATTCATGGGCCCGCTGAGAGGAGGGGACAGGCAAAGTTTCCCCAATAGGTGTCAGCAATCACCCTCGAGTTTGTCCTCATCACGGGGAGAATGCATTCAAGTGGTCCCCACAGACTCCCCCGACTCGGCTTTCCATGGCAATTGAGTTTTAATGGAGGGGTCAGGGAGAGTTCCTGACCACCGGGGCCGGGGGCCAGGTGCCACATCACAGCGGCCCTATGTGCAGCTATCCCCAGAATGCGACACAGTGGCGTCGGCAAATTTGCCTCTGATCAACAAGGGGTGGGCTCGGCATGATAGCACTGCCAAATGCTCCAAGGGCTGTGGAGCCGACCGGCGGTGCCACTTTCAACTGGCCCTTCTGGTTCTTAACGTCCTGGTGTGAGACACTCTGGGGAACAATGATGTTGAAAATGCTATAACAAAAGCCAGTTAAATTAAATACACAAGTGACCGTGTCACTGCTTTTTCACCTTTTTTTCTTGCAACATTTTTTTAAATGGCTCTAAGAAAAATATAAAAAGGATGTCTCGTCTAGATACTGTAGCCGAAACATGCTGGTGCATGTGTAAAATCTTTTTTCCTCTAAACACTTTATGGTCATGAAATGTAAATTCCAACTGGGCAGAGCAGCAGGTTTTTATTGACCGTCATGATTTGGTGCTTATCTTACAACAAATTGAAATAGGCACATTAGAACAGCGTTTATAGTTCTGCTGTAGTAAAATGTAGTATGTGTGCGCACCGACGCAGCACAAATGAACTTTGTTTTTGATCCTCAGGAAAGACAACATGAAGAAATCCCGGCATGTTTTTAATCTTCTGATGGTTTAAATTGAAGAATGTGTGTATGATCACAGTCACAAAGGCAGGTCGGTCTCAGCAGAGGCTGCGATTGTCTAGTTTGATCTACATTCGCAGAGAGGGCTTGAGACATCGCTTAGGTGTCAGTGCATGAGATGAAAACTGTCCTGACTGCTCACAGGAGTGATTCAGGAATGCCATCTACTGGCTGAATGCTGGTTCACGCTTTAAAATGACAATAATAAAGGTACAAGTATTATCAGGCCTCATGAGCCATATCTCCAACACTTCCCTTTTCTTTCACTTTGCATTATCATGATTCTCCTGTCCACAAACAGGAAGGACGTCAGACACACACACGTTCCTCCGATCGTCATTAGACTTAATGGAGCTCCGTCTCCTCGGAGGACGACGACGAGGACTGATTAGCCTGCGCACGGTCCACAAAGTGGCTCTGTCATCTAGAGGCTATTGAAAAGAACAAACAGTCCCTGGCCATTCTCAGCTGTTCAGAGATATTAGAAAAGATTCTGAAACAGCAGCTGTCCTGTGGTTTTCAGTGAACGGTCCTTTAAAACCAGGAGCCGTGCAGTATCTGCCTCAGTGCAGAAGATCACGTAACCAGAGCCCAGCTTTTCGCAGTCCAGAAACATTTAGGAGGACGGCATCCATGATCACATGCAATCAAAGAGTGGATTTAAAACACATTCTTCTAATACAATGTCTTTTTGAGGCCATGAACAGCACACAGGTAACGTTGCTCATCGGTCGCGTTCATTTAGTCTCGTGTTAGTGAGGGATCTGTCACATACACCTCCTCACGTGGTCGAGTCACATTGTCTTGTTATCACACCTGAAGGACGTGAAAGAAGGTGTAGGGACCGACCCCGGCCTGATCTGTCTCTACACGTCTGAAACTTGATCCCTGTAAATATCGAGGCAGAGTTTCCTCCTGAACCATTCAGTTTCACTCCACAGGCTGATTCTAGTACTTCTAGTAGATTCTTCTCTACTTTGAGGACGGTCTCCACACTGAGCTCGAATCCTCTGAAACACATCACCTGATGCAGCAATAAGACATCTAATTCTCACCGTTACTTAGTGTTCATTGTTTTGTTGGAGTCGGCGTCCTGGGTGTTAATGTCACACAGCTGACCAATCAAAATGTCTTGAACTGAAACCACCACCTGCTGTTCTGTGATCCATGTGCTCTACTGACGTCCATTGTCTAAACCAGGCCAGTGCCATGTTGTGAAGCCGTGTCCCATCTCATCGCACCTATTTGAACATTTTTAAAAATGTGGTTGTTACAGTCTCCAGTGTTACTGACAGCTCAGCCCCCCCCGTCCCCCCCCCCCACACACACACACAGAGTTACACATTATGAAACACTTTTATGCAACAATTTGAGGAGTTCCAGGACACACATATGACATCATCCATTTGTGTGTGTGTGTGTGTATGTGTGGGTTGGGGGGGTATGTGGAAGTTATGTGATCAAAATATGAATATCTCCATGGGTCTGCATGGGTAGGTAGGATCCTTTTGATCATTGAAAACCTTAAGACGTCAGACTGTGCACGTCTTTATCTGGGACAAGTCACACACATTCCCTTTCCTATGTTTTCCATCACACACCAGTGTGGTTTTCCTCCTCTGCCCCCCCAGATGGAGCTGCTGCTGCACCGTACAGCTCGTCGGAGCTTCAGACGGTCAGGGGAGTTTTTGAAGAGCTGCACACGTTTGTGCACCTGTATTGTCTGTTATCGAGCGTAGGCCGTGCCGTGCTTCAGCTCTACCCTTGTAATCTGGAGTGCCCCCCCAGTCAACAGCCTCTGCCCCACACTGATCACTCTTATCATCCTGTTCACAATGTGCATCAAAGAGAATCAGGGCCGTACCCACAGCTTAAGGGTCATTAGTGTGGAAGTTTTTGTTTGTGGCTCAAATACCAATTGGTGGGCTGTTCAAACACCTGTTCCGGTTGTACTGACACACTTCTGTTTGACTAATAAACTTATATTACTGGACCGATGCCTCCTGCAGTCCGTATGTGCTGAAACGCACTGGGACAAACAGTCTGTACTGTTTGTACTGGCCGTCATGTCACACACGTCACGTTATCGCACGTGAACGTCTTTGAATAGATTGTCAGGAAGTCATGAACAAATACCACTGACAATGTCAGAGAATCTCTGACAAACTCTCCGCTAGCAATGTGAAACGTCACACCAATAAACCCAACAACGGCAAACTCTTTATCCTGTGATAATGAGATTCTCCAAAAAAATGCATGTTTTCCCTTTGCATGTTTTGACATCAGGCAGCAGACAGGGAAGAGAAGCTTTGTGACGATCCTTTAAAGACCGGCTGTGATGACTGTCCCTTCACATTAGCGCTCTTATCTGATGCAACATGTGACGTGCTTTGTTTTGCAAATGGCAGATTTGCCTGCACAGCGAGAGGACAAAGCCTTCAGAATCTGATTGAAAAGATTTGTTTTCTGCACTCTTCAATTACCTCGTGCTTGACGGAGAAGCCCATCTCCCACAGTGTGCCGGTTCAAGGATGAAGGGAGAAAAAAAGAGAGAGCCGCAGTGGAGATGAAAAAAAGATGCATCCCGGTGACACAAAATAAGATATGGCATGCTTCATACTTTATAACATTCCTGAGGCAATCAAAGTGACAGTGGAGAGCTGTGAATAGAATGCAGTTCAAATAAAATTTCATAGGTCAGAACCGCATGAATAAACTGACTCACTCGAAAACTTGTACTTGTTATTGTCGAAGTAAAAAATGGCATCAATAATAAAACCTTAACTGTTTCTTGTTTGACCTCAAAAAGCATAACTCCCCCGTTGTTCTACCCCCACCTGCACATTCTGTACTTGCAGTAATTAATGCTCTTGATTTGCGTGGACACCTCGATAAGAAGCAGACATGAGACGTGTCCTTGGAGTGAAGGAACACTGCACTTGTCTCTGCTTTGTTTGTCTTCCTCCAGACCTCCATATCTGCCTTCATCGGTCGAGTTACTGAACATGTTCTGGACTCCTCTGAGCAACGGTCACACCGGTTTTCAGCTATCCCCCACCACACACACACACAGCGGAATGAACATGGTCCCATGGTCACAGATCAGCCATCCGACTCAAATTACAATCGGCCTGCGACAGTTGCTGGTCAGACTCAGTTCCTGGCTCCTGGAGCAAAGAACTGGATCCTCTTAGACCACATCCACCTCTGTTTCTTCAAACCCTCAAAACGTTTCCTGATGTAGCACCCCTGCCTGCAATAGGAAACACGACACAAGTTGAGCACAAATAAAGGTTTTACCATCCAAGACACCGTTGTCTTTACTTAAATATCCACCAGTGGGCGCCACATTGTCAAAGCCCAACATGAAATTCTTCAACAGACACTGTCTGCAGAATAGTTGAAGAAAGCTCAGGAGAGGGATCCAGACAGATCAGCAGCTGTATGTATAAACCAGCAGAGAACAGCCTGGAAGGACATGTCTGCCTACTGCCTTATGTGGGACGTGCCTGTAAATCCAAACGGAAGCATCAATAAATACCTGTTATCGGACAAAAGTCTTTTCTCACCATTGTTCATGCAAATGAGGTCTGTCTGTTCAGCTGCTGTGACAGCTGACAAGTGATCTCTGTGTAAGCTCTTCAATCAGCACAGGCACAACAAAAGACGTGGGCTCATTAGGATTGTTGGCGTTATCTGGTTGGTGCTAATTCTCCAGAGCCCCCCCGCACACACCTTCCTGAATACTCCTTCCACATTGTCTCCTGCCTTCGGAGCCAGTGCTGGTGTTTGCAGACAAGACACACAAAAGGGGGGCTTCAGACGGCCCAAACAGGCGTCAAGCAATTAAAAAGATGGATGTGCTGTCAAAGGGCAGCGACTGTCCCAGACATCAATACCTGTGTGTGTAGTGTGTGTAGTGTGTGTATAAAAAACACATCCCCAAAGTGTAACGTGGAGATCATACAGTCATCTAACTGTTGTATATTAAACACACATATTGGATGGAAAATGAAATGACATGTGAACCTATTCAAATGCTGAGTGCGTTCCCATGCCAATCGGGAGGTGGCATCCATGACTCCAACCTACCGGCTGATTGCTCCAGTCGCTGCTGTTCATTGAACAGCTGTGACTGTCTTCAGCTGTGCTTTCATGAAATGAACAGGTCCACTGTCTGCGTGAAGCTGCCACCGTCATCCACATTGGTCCGTAGACGTCATCTCTCCTCATGTGTTCAACTGATGACCTGTTTTTTTCTATTTTCATTGCTCGTTAGAAATGTCCGATGGGAACAAGCGCCCGTCACAGCCGGTTGGGTTATCTGAGTCCAAAATGAAGACAAAAGGCAAACTATTTAATCACTCACTTCATGTTGAGCTGGCGGCCTTTGGTCCTTCATTATAATAAACTCCCTGATGAACTGAAATGTCATAACAGAGTTAAATAAACTCTTTGCTTTGTGTCACAGTCTAATTACGTGTTTACTGAAGATTTCCTGACGTTCAGTATTTTGAGAACGAGACATTTCATAAACTGTAAACTTATTATTTTCACAGAACAATAAACAGCAGCTCATTTTCTCCCGTTATTTGACATATTCGGTCCTCGTCCAGACCTCAGAAGAGACTGGCGCTGCTCTGCTCAGTGAACTAGCATCAGATCCATCGTGGGGCTGTGTGAAGGGTTGTGTTGAAGGACTGCAGTGGAGACAGGTCTGTGACCTGTATGATCCGTGTGTTGGTGAATAATCAACAGTTCAACAGTGGATTAAATAATCTCACAGGGAATGAACTCAACACAAATCGGCCGTGGGCCTTCAGTGGTCAAGTGTACAGAAGTTTTTATATATATGCAAACTCAGAGAAGAACTGATTGGACACAGGTTCAGTCAACGCCAGCAGGCCCATGTCCTCCTCGTCCTCCACTTCAACACCTCTTCATGACCTGGAAAAGTTACTCACTGTGTTCACCTCCAGTCTTCCTCCAGAGCTCTTCACCTGGTGAATCTGCTGCTGTATCTCAGGGCTACTTGACCCCTGACCTCCCTCTGTGAAGCTCCTCACTGCAACAATGATAAAAAAAAAAAGAAAAATGAGTGTCAGTGCATCCCAAAGGGCTTCTGTTCCATGGGCGTGAACTGAAGAGAAGGAAATGTTTGCTGGATCCTCTGGGTTCAGCTGACTTCTTCTGTTCGACAACAGAGGCCCAGTCTCCCCCTGTCTGCTAGTGTGTGGCCCCCTGTTGGCTTGAAGTGTAAACTCGGCTTCAGAATAGTTTTCTCGGCACCAACTTTTTAACCTTTTCCACATTGACATTGGAGGTCTTCAATTTCCTTTACGTGTGTCACTTTAACAATGAGATATTTATCATTTTTAATACCTGGCAGAACCAGAATGTGACCTGTTCACATTCAGACGACATCTTCACGTATGAAGCATATAAATCCACAGGCCACCAAAATACGTTCCTACTGATGTTACACACTGGGTGGAAACATTGAATTCAGTGGAATAATATTGTGTCTTGCTCATGATTCAGCGAAGAGCAAAGGGTCAGAGTGGTTTTCTCTCCTCCGCCGGTACCAGGAGCCCCTGAGCACAATGAGCCCCTGAGCTTGTACTTAATGAGGTATGCAAAGTAATTAGAGTGGACAGAATCTTCTACAAATACCTCTTCTTGGACCCTTCTCTCTGCTTTCATCTTTTTATATTTTCTCCACTCTCACGTGCACACATTTGTGCCTTCTCGCACGTCTTTTGTTTGAAGGATTGTGGATATTTTCTGCACCGGAGCAAGTAAAAACAATTGGTAGAGCAGATAAAAAGACACCGTGTCAGACGGGAGGTCTGTAGAATACGTGAATGACGGGCAGGTCCTCCAGAGTCTGCTGATGATAAACTGCAGAGGGTGCGTGATGGCGTCCCATGGCACATGATGAAACCTGAGGCAAAGCGACCCCCAGCGTGGCTGGCTTGGTTTCATCGACATGTTAAACAGCTCAGACTTTAAAAATGACTTCTAATGAACAATTAGGTATTGGCACAAAGTACAGGTGAAGAAAACACCTCCCAAATGAAACTTTGTTTTCTTTTGGTTCATGAATAGTCAAAGATTGTTTCTATTGTTTCTCTACTTTTACTTTTGTCATGGTTGAGATGCGCGTCCATCTTTTGTATGTCACCAAAGGAGCAGTAACATTTGCCTCTGCATGCCTTGGAGGGAACCTGGACCATGAAATCTGACTTTGACAGACAAGTGAAGTCCCGTGCATCACCCCCCGCCCCCCTCCCAAACCTGTGGAGGTTTCCTTTCATGTACTTTCCTTCAGCATTTTGGAACTAATTAACAAAAACAAACAACAAAAAAGGACCAGAGGTGACCTCATTCTCCATGTTTCAACATGCCTCTGAACCGATGAGAAAATAAGACTGATGCAACCGTTTCCTCACAGGGGGGCTCAGGGGGAAATCCTGCCCCCATGCTCAGGTGCTCAAACTACAAAACACGGGCGTTTGCGACGGGCTACAGGCGCGCAGCTCTCCGTGAGCTGGGGGAACGTCGAGTGCCGAACCACAACGGGTGCACAGCCCCCCGAGCATGCTGCCCTCCGTGAGCCGTAGGCGAAACCCTCCCCAAAATGGAATTTACAGTTTTGTTTTGTTTTTGGACAACAACACTGAATGTTGTGATCCACAGTTCACTTCACCCCCCCAGTATCTCCTGCTTTCAACTTGAAGGTGTATCATAGGTGTCAGAAGGCAGCCTAAACTGTGAGGACTGAATGTGTGTGTGTGTGTGTGTGTGTCTGGAGGGGGGGGGCATCCTTTGCCCAAGATGCTTCTTTCTCCTGTGTTCACACACTGTAACAGGAGATGTTGTCGAAGCAGCGAGGCGGTTAGCCATGCGGAGGAATGTGCAGCGACTCGGGGAGGCAGAGGATGCACTGTAGGTGGGGGGGCGCCGGTCTGAAGCTGTGATCCAAATTAAGCCGATGGACTGGCCTTGTTCAATGCTCCTTTTTGCTTCCATCTAACAAGCCACATATTGATTCCGTTTCCTAATGAGTTCTTTTGGACCCTGTGGGATTTTTGTTGGGTGATCCCCCATCTGAACACCCCCCCACTTCTCTTCTACGCACACGCTGCCCAAGAGAAGTTTTCTCATTATCTAATATATAATAATTTAACTGTCAAGCAGGATTTATGGGAAATAATTAGCCTCATATTATACCACAGTCAGATACCCAGGATTGTTACTCGCTGTTCTCTTGTGATGAGCAGTTTTTTTTTCTCTCATGACAAAAATCTTAGAAGCTGCTGCCCTCAGATAGAGATAAAACTACAACTAATACTGATCATCATCATCATCATCATCATCTCTGGTCAACCATCTAAACAAACACTTGATGCAAGTACCAGTTCTAATGACCAGTAGTACATGAAATACAGTACTTACAGTAGATTAAAAACTAAAGGATTCCAGAAAGAGAAGCGCTGATATGGTTTTTTAACAAGATCTTTCGGTTGATTCCAGTGTCTTCATCCTTTGGTCAAAGTGAAGTTGGTTGTCCAGATTCCTGCCCTGGTACTTGGTGCACAGAGCACGAGAGGAAGAACTCCTGAGGGTGTCTGCACCTCTTAGAACAACCTCCACAACTATCAACTCAATGTCTGTAGCACTTGTTGACAATAAACACAACAACCAAACCACCACATCCATGATAATACAACCAGCTGCCCTCACGCTGTCTTCACTCCCCTGATCCGTGCTTTTTGATCCATTCAGAGTGGTCGAGGTGTCTCTGGCTGCTGAGGACGGAGGATCACCTGCACCCTCATTGTCTTTGACTGTCTGCTTGTTGGAGGCCGTTTCCAAGGGCAACAGCATTCCTGATGGGGCACTGAGTGACCTTAAATTAGCAAAATCATGTTGAATGCTAAATATAGTTGGTGTCTATGAATTTACAAACAAGAGTAAAGCACATTATTATCCATCGGTGATTATTCTCCGTCCACCCCCCTCGTCCTTCTCCTCTGTTCTTATTGTGTTTTGACCTTTCCCTGGCAGTACAACATCAGCTTTCTTAACTCGACACCTCTGTAGCACGACGGCATGCGACATGCTCTGACACCTTTTGTGCTCCTGGCTGTGTTAGCATGCCAGAGGTCATGGGTCAGTGACCAGTGAGCTGTGAAGAGAGGCGCTGCTGCTGGAGGTGGAGCACACACAGGAACCAACAGCCTATTTTTACACCATCACCTTCGTTTCAGTGAGACACAGATGTTAAACTGAAGAAGATGAATTCAACTAATATACTCAGTTATTACAGCAACATTCCATAATGAAGAACTACAATCATCTCGATTACTTCGGTCTGTTTGATTGAGTTTATCGAGCCGTGTTCACTGTGGACTGTTTCAGTAAGACACATTTCCACACTGATTGTGAAGGACATGGCTGATGACTCGGAGCACTCCGCCATGGCAGAAACAATTTGACATTGTCTGTCTTTCACTCCTGAGGACGGATCTCGGCCAAGTGAGAGCTGGACCCTGCAGACAGTGCGTGGATGTTTTTCTCTCCTTTCTGCTGATAGAGCTAAGTGAAGCCAACAAGCTCCACTCCGCTGTCAGCTACCGCCCACCAGAATCAGGCTGGCTGCTAATGATGCATGTGGGAGCACTGTGCCGGAACACGGGCTTGGCTACGCTCAGCCACGTGGCTCTGTGCTCTGCTGTGTTGTGTTAGGAACATAACGTGTCTTTCATTGACATGCGAACTTTTAAAGAGTCTGGCAGGCGGTGGTCTGCCGCGTGTGGAGCGGATGTCCACTCTTCCTCACTCGTGCTCCTTGATGCTGCTGCAAAAACTGAAAACCCACACTGAGACGCCACCACACAAACAAGGACACACATGTCCAACGAGACACTTGTTTAACACAACATGCTGCTGAGAAAAAGGTTTCATTAATTTTGCACCCCTGACAAGGAGAGCGGAGGGAACGGAGGGAGTGCATTTGGTCTCCATGGAGACGTCTTCAAATCAGATGTAGTGACTAAAGCGACTTCCCTTCTGGAGAGGAAACCAAAACGAATGTCTGCAGCAGCGCTGTGAAACTGTTGAAATGATCACGTTAAAACGTCACTGTAGTTCCAGGATTCCCAGTACGACTTGACATTTGACAACAAATTCACTCAACAGACGCCAGTGACTTCATGCACCTCTTCTCTAACCGGGGAGTTCTGGCGTACGCCACGAGCATTAGAGCCTCGACTGACACGCCACCAGGGCCGCGTCGGACAAGTCTCTGTAGCCCCGATTGGGCTGAAATGAGCTGAATGCATCGACTGGTCGTCGCTCCTCCACACGTGAACACACGTTGTTAGAACAAAACCAGTCGACTCTCAAACAAACACTGAGCATTTGTCTGCTTTACCTGTGTGTGTGATGAAATGTGTGTGTGTGTGTGTGTGTGTGTGTGTGTGTGTGTGTGTGTGTGTGTGTGTGTGTGTGTGAGAGAGAGAGAGATGAAATGTGTGTGTGTGTGTGTGTGTGTGTGTGTTGTGAAGTGTGCCTAGTGAAATGTGTGTGTGTGTAAGATGACATGTGTGTGTGTGTGTGATGAAATGTGTGTGTGTGTGTGTATGTGTGTAAGATGAAATGTGTGTGTGTGTGTGTGTGTGAGAGAGAGAGAGATGAAATGTGTGTGTGTGGTGGAGTGTGTGTGTGTGTGAGTGTGTGTGTGTGTGTGTGAATATGTGTGTGTGTGGTTGTGTGTGTGTGTGTGTGGTGGAGTGTGTGTGTGTGTGTGTGTGATGAAATGTGTGTGTGTGTGTGTGTGTGTGTGTGTTGTGAAGTGTGCCTAGTGAAATGTGTGTGTGTGTAAGATGACATGTGTGTGTGTGTGTGATGAAATGTGTGTGTGTGTGTGTGTGTGTGTGAGAGGGAGTGTGTGTGTGTGTGTGTGTGTGTGTGTTGTGAAGTGTGCCTAGTGAAATGTGTGTGTG
>CAAKHB010003845.1:0-23634 GCA_901007665.1 Aeoliscus strigatus
GTGGCAGAGTTAAAGATGCTGAGATTCTCTTTAGGAGTGACCAGGATGGACAGGATTAGGAATGAGGTCATCAGAGGGACAACACAGACAGGAAGGTTAGGAGAAAAAGCTAGAGAGGCTAGATTGAGATGGTTTGGACATGTACAGAGGAGGGACAGTGGATACATTGGTAGGAGAATGTTAGAGATGGAGTTGCCAGGTAGGAGACAGAGAGGAAGGTCAAAGAGGAGGTTTATAGATGCAGTGAGGGAGGACATGGAGGTAGTTGGAGTCAGAGTAGAGGATACAGAGAACAGGGAAAGATGGAAATTGATGATTCGCTGTGGCAACCCCTGAAGAGGGACAAAGCCGAAAGGAGAAGAAGAAGAACAACAACAACAACAACAACAACAACAACCAGCAAGAGTAGTCAAAACAACAATAACAATAATAATAACGATGTTGATTTGAACCCAGCATGTCCAAAAAGGAGTAGGGAGACGTGTACGCTAATTAAAACCTACCCCTTGTCCTCTGTCCACTTAACATTCACAAAAAATATAGACAGAAGAAATAAACAAATAAACAAATAAATAGTTGAACTCCCCCCTCAGATTATAACCCCAACTCCCTTGAGTTGAATGTCTACTGTATCTCTGCTTAACCTACATCTCTAGATATCGTGCACTTGGTTGGTTAATTGTCTGCAGATGATCGGCTGACAAGCAGAAAGTTCCAGCCGAGATCTTCCAACGTGTGTGAGTGACGTCAGTGACACTGAACGTGATGATGCTGCTCACCTGAGACTGCAGCAGTCCGACTCTCTCACAGGCATCCACCAGTTCCTGCTCAGCTAGTTTTCGGCTTCTGTCTGACTGGTCCAAAGCAGCTCGAAGCTCTTCCACCTCCGCCTGCGTCAAGGTGACCCTGCGCTCCATCACAGCCACCTGCTCCATGAGCTCCTCCTGGCTGCGCAGTGCCTCATCCAGGTGGATGGTTTGTTCCTGCCGAGGGAACATATTGTAAAGGTTTGAGGACCCACTCATCCCACGAGTTCAGGCTCATGTCTGAAGCTGTTTTCTGACTTTGACGTGGGCCTGGATGTTCCTCAGCTGCTTCTGGGCCTCGGACGCCTGCCGGTTGGCATGGTTCAGCTGCAGCTCCATCTCGTTCAGGTCTGCCTCCATCTTCTTCCTGATCCGCATGGCGTCATTCCTGCAGCGTATTTCGGAGTCCAGGGCGGACTGCATCGTCTCCAGCATCCGCTGGTGGTTGCGTTTCATCTGCTCGATCTCCTCGTCCTTCTCAGCCAGTCTGCGATCAACTTCTCCTTTGACCTGAGTGAGCTCCAGCTGGATGCGCAGAATTTTTGACTCCTCATGTTCCAGTGAAGCCTAGAGCAGAGACAAAAAGGATGCAGTTACAGTGGCTTTGTGTTCATGCCACAGGAAGTCCTGACCTCAGCCTCCTCCAGAGCAGTCTGTATCTCCGTCTTCTCAGTCTCTGTATGCTTCTTGGTCTTCTCCAGCTCATGGATGGCTTTACCATTCTCTCCAAGTTGTTCAGTCAGCTCAGAGATTTCCTCTGAAAATATGAGACACATTCATGAGTAGAAGAAAACTAGCCATTGTTAGTGTAAATGACCAGTACGCACGTTGCAGGTTCTTATTCTCCCTTTTGAGCAGCTCGAGGTGCTCCAGAGCTTCTTCGTAGGAGTTCTTAATTTTGAAGAGCTCCGTGCTGAGGCCGCGAGCCTCCTTCTGGGATCCCTCCAGCTCAGCCTGGCTCTCCTCATACTTCTGTTTTGCCTCGGCCAAAATCTAAACACAGAGAGAGTTATGATCCGAAAGGCCCCATTGGTCTGTTTTGTTTTTCCTGACTTGAATCTCTTGATTCTTGAATATATATATATATATATATATATGTATCTTTCACCTTATCAAAGCTTCTCTGCTTTTTGTCGAGTGCAGCAGCCTGAGCGTTGGCCCTTTCCACATCCGCCATGAGATCCTCCACCTCTCCTTGGAGCCTCTGCTTAGTCTTCTCCAGAGACGAGTTTTTGGCGTTGACAGCCTCAATGGTCTCCTCTGCCTCTTGCAAACGCTGAGCCAACTTTTTCCTGGAGGTCCAACACACCGGTGATGACAATCAATCAGTCGGTCACACGAAATGGACATCTGCATGAGAACGTTGCTAACTTTGCGTCTTCCAGCTCATCGGTGCGCTGGATGGCGTCCGTCTCGTATTTGGTTCTCCACTGCGCCACCTCACCGTTGGCCTTGGACATTGCTCTCTGAAGCTCGGCTTTGGCCTCCTGCTCCTCCTCGTACTGCTCCCTCAGCAGGTCACAGTCGTGGCGGGCGGATTGGAGAGCGTGGGCGATGGCATTCTTGGCCTTGAACAGGGTTTGGGATTGAGTGAAAAGTTAAAACTGAAGTGTCATCTTTTTTGTCGAACCTTACGCTACGCTCATATTCAGGTTACAGGATGCACCTACCAATGAAATTTTTGACATTTACATCCTGTTACATCCTGAAACAACATTAGTAGGGTGGGTCAAATCCCTTCAGGGGTAAATGTGGACAAAACACACTCGTGCATTTGTAGAGGGACAAACCTTCGTTTCCTCCTCAATCTGCCTCTTGCATTCCTCAATTTGTTGAGTGGAGGTCAGCTTAGTTCTCGACAGCTGAGCCAGAATCACTTCTTTCTCCTCGAGAAGACGAGAAAACTCACCTGGTGGAAAGAATCCAGTTAGAACCAAGTCTCAGCAAACATGCGGACGTGTGCTCCGTACCGTTTTCGGTCTGAAGTCGGGCCCTTTGAGCGTTCAGCTCCGTGATCAAACGAGTGTTTTCGTCATGTTTGCTCTTCACTTCACTCAACTGGTCTTCCAGAGAATGACACAGCTTCTCGTAACTGACCTGTCGCCGTTGGTAAAGTCCATTAGACACAGTTTTCCTGACATGTTCATCCTACACTCTGTCCATCTTACCTTCGCCTTCACCATCACCTCAATGTTACTCGACAGGTCATCGATCTCCATCTTGTATTCACTCTTCTCTTTCTCCAGCTTCTGTTTGACCCGCTGCAGGTTGTCAATCTGCTCGCCCAGCTCTGCCACGCTGTCGGCGTGTTTCTTCCTCAAGGCGGCAGCTACGGCCTCATGGTGCAGCGTCGATTCTTCCAGGTCTCTTCTCAGCTTCTGGAACTCCACCTCCCGCTTCTTGTTGGTCTCGATCTGAGCCGTCGTGGCCCCCCCGGCCGCTTCCAGCCGCTCACTGATCTCCTCCAGCTCTCTCGACAGATCAGACCTCTGTTTTTCCACCTTGGCTCTGGCGGCGTGCTCCACTTCAGTCTCCTCTTCCAGCTCTTCGATGCGAGCCTGGAGGAGACAACAGAAACTCTGCTTATCCGCTGACTGAGTGAATTCTAATGAGCTACTCAAGCGGTTCTACCTGAAGCTCCTTAATCCTTTTCTGAGACTGCACAGTCATACTCTGCTCGTCCTCGATTTTGGACAGAAGCTGACTGAATTCAAAGTCTTTCCTAATGTGGAAAACCAGACCATGTGATCAGAGCCCACAGACAATCATCCCGTTCAACAGCACTGCAGCAGAACTTACTTTTTGAGGCGTTCCTCGAGCTGTTGTTTGTCATTTTCCAAATCCATGATGGACTCCTGAGCTAGTTTGACATCTCCTTCCAGCTTTCTTTTAGCCCTTTCAACATCCATCCGGCCCTTTTTCTCTTGTTCCAGAGACCCTTCAAGCTGACACATGGACACGTCCTCAGTGGGCTTCCCATAAAATATCGGCAGTCACTTAAAGCTCCCACTGACTTACATCATCAACCTGCTGCTCCAGCTTGATCTTAGCTTTGCTCAGAGAGTTGACCTTGTCTTCCTCGGTTTGCAGGTCCTCCAGCGTCTGCTGGTGAGCCTCCTGCAGGGCCAACTTCTCCTTGGACAACCTGGCAATGGTGTCATCGAGAGAGGACATCTCCTCGGCTAGATTCTTGACCTGCATGCAGTAAAACGTGATGAAGCACTTGGAACCCTTCGGCCTGGAGTTCTGGTGACACACACCTTGTTTTCAGTGGCGTGTTTTTCCTTCTCCACTTTAGCCAGGGTGAGCTCCAGGTCATCGATGTCCTTCTTCAGCTCAGAGCATTCGTCCTCCAGCTTCCTCTTCTTGGCAGTCAGTTCAGCATTCACTTCCTCCTCGTCCTCCAGCCTCTCGCTGAGCTCTTTGGTTTTTGCCTCCAGCAAAATCTTGTTCTTTATAAGTCCCTCGCATCTTTCCTCTGCATCTGCCAGACTCTCACTTTCCTAATGAGCCACAAAACACTTTGCACCTAAACCGTCCCATGACTTACATGAAGGCATCAGGGTCTTATTCTACTCACCGTTTGGATCTGCAGGCACAAATCATTCTTCTCCTGAAGAAGGGAGACCATTTTGGCTTCAAGCTCCTTTTTCCTCACCTCCGCTTTGGCCAGATCTTCCTGACACTTAGCAAACTCCACTTTCATGTTGGCCATTTCCTTCTCAGTCTCGGCACTCCTCAGGAGTGGCTTGATCTTGAAATAAAGCTTCATCCATGGCCAGTGTTTCACATTCATGAAGGAGCGAATGTTGTACTGGATGATGTAAATAGATTCTCTGAAGGGGGATTCACTTCTTTTTAGTGCTTGGATTACGTGCTAATTTTCATTTTGACATAGAAGAAGATTTGAGATTGTTCTACTATAATAATAATCATGAATCGTTACCTCGACTTCATCATGTTCTCCAACTCTTTTCTTTTCAGGAAGCCACGACACAGAGCTTGGGTAATGGTGATGAGAGAGGCCAGTTTTTCATCCCTCATTTCCTCCAGGAGGCCCAAAAGGCCTGCTTTGAAAAAGACCTACCAGAAATAAGAGCATCTTGAGGTAACACCAGTAAGACCAGCACATGAGTTTCACAGAAGAAAGTTTCTGATGTGAAGTTTATTGATTTATTTTACACTCTGAGACAGTTCAGTTGGGTGGGGTCTCGGTGGGTCTCTATGTGTCCAACATACACACCCCAGTAGAGTCATTCACACAACGTTTAGTCACAGACTTATCACCTCCTCAGCTCATGTCAAGTTGTTGTTACATGCTCGTAGTAAAGAAACGGTCACATGACCCCCTCTCTTCCCCTCCATCTCGTATGACTCTGTTGTCATAATTTCAATTTCTTAAAGTCTGGAGGGGATGTACTTTTCCACAACCTGAGGATATTTTGGGCTGCTGTGATCATCCTGACCTTTGACGCTAGTATTTGTGTTTGGTAGACTGGACTGTGAAGTACTCTTAGGATGTTTAAAGTGCTCAATGTGAAAGTCGGAATGATGAGTACCTTTGTATGTCCAAACTTGTACTGTGTATGATCCACGTCAATCGACCCCAGGAGCTTCTCTGCTGCTTTCTTGTTGTCAATGAATTGTCCTTCAGGGATCACACTGGCATTCAGCACTTTGTACCTGCGAGAACAAAGGAAGATTTGAAAAGTTTTGCAATGCCTCAATCTACTCTGCGTTTCTCACCTTTGCTTGAAATCTCCATAGAGGATCCGACTGGGGAATCCCTTCCTGCAGATGCGGATTCCTTCCAGCACACCGTTACATCGCAGCTGATGTATGACTAGGTGGTGCTCCATGATGCCTAGGTGGCAGCCAGAGTCAGCCAAGTTGCCACTGGACGTAAATGAAAGTGTGGATAACGAAGTACCTGGAGTTTTAGTCTCATTCGGGATGAGACACCTGACAAAGTGTGGATGGGTGCTCTTCAGATTCATCATGAGCTTGCCGAGGTTCTCCTGTCAGAGGTAATCAGGTTGTTACTGAGAGCCACAACTCATTCATTCACTCATTCATTTGAGCGTGCAGTTACCCTGAAGAGCGCTGACACGGTCTGAAAGGACGAGCCTTTCTTTTTTGCAGCTTTCTTTGCAGCCGTGCCCGCCCCTCCACCTATGTTCTCTGAAAAAATCAACCCCGGCTGTTGAATGAGTGAACCGTCAGAGGTGCATGTACTCACATACGTCTTAAGGCGTTACCGTCAGTTGAAGAATAGCTGCAGTAGAGGAAGGCCAGCAGCTTCAGGCCGGCTTTCTGGTACAGCTGGACTACGGTTTCGTTGAGCGGGTCCTTGTTCTTGTCCAACCAGCCAGTGATGCTGTAGTCCACAGTACCGGCGTAGTGCACCAGGGAGAAGTGGGCCTCAGCTTTGCCTTTGACTGGCTTGGGCTTCTGAAAGTTGTTGGATTTCCCAAGATGTTGGTCGTACAACTTGTTTTTGAAGGTGGTGTCTGACGCTTTGGGGAACATACATTCCTCTTCGAGGATGGAAAAAATTCCCATGGGCTGGTGAGGACAGACGACGTTTAGCTAGCGAGATCTCAGTCTTAGCAGTGCTGGATATCAGATTTGTATGAGCTGACCTTTTCAATGAGCTCTATGCAGGCGGCAAGATCCATCCCAAAGTCGATGAATTCCCACTCGATTCCTTCCTTCTTGTACTCCTCTTGCTCCAGCACAAACATGTGATGATTGAAAAACTGCTGCAGCTTCTCATTGGTGAAATTTATGCACAACTGTTCCAGACTGTTGTACTGTGGAACCAGTCCATGTGACCAGTTAGGACCGTTGGTTCACCATAAACTACAGTAACGCAATAGTCTGTGCAAACATACATCAAAAATTTCAAACCCAGCAATGTCCAAGACTCCGATAAAGAACTGACGGGGCTGTTTGGTGTCCAGCATCTGATTGATGCGTATGACCATCCACAGAAACATCTTCTCGTATACGGACTTGGCCAAAGCACCAATGGAGTTGTAGACCTGCTCAATGATAGGCAGCACAGTGATGGGTACAGCGGTTCTTTTCAGTGCACTGGATCACTAGAAGTAGTTTGTTAGAAGTTTCGTCCACTGAATCCGTCATGTATTGCCCTGTAATGTTATTCTACTGCATAGTTATTCTACTACTCTCAGTGGACTGATACACCCAGTTCAGTTTTCAGTGAGGGATTCATGAATCATGTTCAGTCAGTAGTCCAGTTCACCCAGTTCTTTTCAATGAATCACTCACGACCAAAACAACGACACAAAGGCAGCAGTTACTCATATTATGTAAAACACAATCAGATCAGAGACATGATCATTTACAGCAACTCATAAAGGAACAATCTGGCTGATCTGCTGACATCAAATGTGCAAATGTGCAAAACACACACGTACCTGCTGGACAGTCTGTCCTTTGGTCACATACTCATTCCCAACCTTCACTCTGGGGTAACACAGAGCTTTCAGCAGGTCGGCGGAGTTCAGACCCATCAGGTACGCTGCTTTGTCAGCGACTGTACACAGGCCGAGACGTTACACCGGACAACAGGAAGTCAAGAAGAAATGAAAGAGGAATACCTTCTGTCCCATCTGGCTCTGCCTGCTCCTCTCGCTGCTTCTGCTTGAACTTCATATTCCCATAATGCATCACAGCACCTGTGAGCTTGTAAATGCCAATTCTTTCCTCTGCAGTGAAGCCCAGGATGTCTATAGCGCTCTGAAAGGACATGGTGACATTTAACCCTTCTAACTACAACGGTTTCCACACTACAATGACTAAAGTGCAGAGAACAGAGGAGGGTTTCTCCACTTTTCCGGGGTCATTGCGCAGACAGGAGACTTACATCTGTGGCCATCAGCTCCTCGCTGTCGTCGATGCTCGCCACACTGATCTCTCCCTGGCTCACAAAGGGGAAGTCATAAGGGTTGGTGGTGATGAGGAGAGTCTCTGGAGGGAAAAAAACAATGTCAGAGTCACTTTCACTGACTGTTCATTGGATTATTGACCGAGTGTTGGTCACCAATGAGCTCAGGCTTCTTGTTGGACATGATCTGGTAGAAGATGTGATAACTCCTTTCTGCAGACAGCTGAAATGTCACTCTGGATTTTTCCAGCAAATCTGCAAAAGGAAACAAAATGTTTAATAAAAGACAACAACAACACAAAGTACGTGCTTCTACTACATCTGTATTCAAACTTACAAGTTTCGATATCAGCAGAAGCCAGTTTTCCAGTGGTGCCAAAGTGGATTCTGATGAATTTACCCTGAGAGGAACGCAAGTTGATCATGAAATGAATAAAACAAAGATGACTGTGATAAATCTGTATCCTGTCACTCACAAAACGAGAGGAGTTATCATTTCTGACAGTTTTGGCATTTCCAAACGCCTCCAGCAGTGGGTTGGCAGAGATGATCTGGTCCTCCAGGTTCCCCTAGGGAGACCCAGGAAAGAAGTGATGGATGAGTCCTCCCTTTGAGGCGCCGGTTTTAAAATGACACGCTGACAATACATACACACACACCTATGGGGGATTTACAGAGACCAGTTAACGTCAGCATGATGATCAGTTGACATTGCCAACCACTGTCCCACCGTGTCACCAGTGTCACAAACATTTAGTGTGATAATTTTCACCTGCAGTTTTCCATCTTTTTTTCTGTCTCCAGACCCTGCGATTGTTGCAAAGTACTGGATGACACGTTTGGTGTTGACAGTCTTTCCTGCACCGGATTCTCCACTACAGGACAAAAAATGAGGTTCAACTTCTCTTCAAAACAAACAAAACAACAAACAAAGAAAACCCACACAAACCGATGTGATGAACGTACGTGATCAGGATGGACTGGTTTTCTCTGTCTAGAAAAAAGAACACAGGTGCTTTAAGAAGCTTCCACATTGTGAATGGGCGCCTGAGCGGACCAACAGTTTACCAGTGAGCATGAACTGATAGGCGTTGTCAGAGATGGAGAAGATGTGCGGTGGAGCCTCTTGGCGCTTTTTGCCCCGGTAAGCCACCACCACCTCCTGGTTGTACACTGGCAGCCACTTGTACGGGTTCACAGTGACACAGAACAGCCCGGAGTAGGTCTAAAGGGAAATCAGATGCTGTTTCATGGACCACAAAGTCTGACTCCCCAATCTGAGTCCCATTTTAACACGCTGGCGGACTGTAGATGTTCTACATTTTTACCAAAACAGTAAGTAAAAAACACATACCAACAACATACCACAACTTATCATGATAACAGATTGGCTTTTTGTGTGTGTGCACATGTGATGGAGGGAGCACAGTGCAGTGGGGCCATGGCCTCCAGGGGGCCTGGCCTCAGTGCACCTGCAGTCAGCAGTGTGTATGTGCATGTTATGCAGGAACAGCATCATATATTTGATGCACATGAAATCTAATTAAAATTTAATTTAATTTAATTCTAACTAAAGATTTAAAATCCCTGTGATGGCTCAAACATCATTTTTTTTTTTTAAATGTATTTATTTATTTAATTTTTTAACGGGTAATGTGAAAAAAGGGTAATATTCAAATTACCCTTTTGTTTGCGTTCAGCCCAGAAGGACGGGTAGTTTGTAAACTACCTGTGTTTTCGTGTAATGGGCAATGCTACCCAACTAGCCAGCTGTTGATAAGTCTCATATTTCTCACACTGACTCAAACCTTACAAATGACTGCACCTCTGATGGAGGCTGATGTTCACACACGTCTTCTGCTGCGTCTTTGGAAATGACTGACATCAACTAAAGGACATATACTTACATAAATCATCCACGCTGCATAACGCTCTTTGAGGTTATACAGCACAGCCGCCTCGTTCAGGTGGGTCATCATGGCCATGTCTTCAATCTTGTCAAACTTGGGCGGGTTCATGGGGAAGACTTCATCATCCTTCACCGTTACGACCTGTGACAGGCCGAGAAGCATACGAAAAAAGATTACGGAGCCGAGGAGGAGGATTTCACCTCCCTCGCTGTTACCTTTCCTGTGTCCGTTTTAACAACCACTTTTCCCTTCTCCTTGCTTTGCAGGGAGCCTTTGACAAACAGCTCCTTGGGGTCGACCACGAACACAGCGGTTTTGGCATCAAAGGGTCTGTTCTGGGCTTCTATCCGCTCCCTTTCCGGTCTCCTGAGGTACGGGGCCGCCTCCCCGAACACACTCATCTCAGAGTCGGAGCTCATCTCGTCAACACACTGAAAGGTCAAAGGTTCTCAGGTTATTTGACCGACTGAGGGATTCGAGTCAACCATCGTAGCAGTGTTTACCTCTGAAGGTCTGTTTGTAGATCCTCCACGGAGAAAAATCACATGTATCGCAACAACAAAGACAGACTGGGCGCCGTTGACCCTTGACTGCTTTTATAAGGTCTCCTCTTGTTGAGAGACACAGCAAATACCTATATTTAGGGCTGAGCCCCCCGTGAATATGGGTGGAGAGAAGTGATTACTTTGGCATGTGATATGATGGACATGTCGCAGAGCTTTTGTTATAAATCCAATGCAAGCAAGCGAACAACTGCAAGAGGAAAATGAATGTCAGAGGGTCGTGACCCCTGTGAAGGATGGATGGATGGATGGATGGATGGATTGATGGAAAGAGATGTGAAGGTCCATCAGCGAATGAAAGTAGATCAACAGAGTAGATTAATAACTTGTGTAATCAAGTGATTAGAGGTGAGTTGGATGCAGGTCGTAAGAGGTCAGGTAAAAATAAAAAAAAAATAACGATAGCAATAATAAAAATAAAAAAATAAAATAACATAATGTATTAAATATGAATATAAAAAAAATTCAAAATCAGCAATGATTGAATCTGTTGTATGATTGAAAACGCCAATAACAACAAAATACTGTACTGAGTCTTAATGACTCAAGCTTTGTACATGAGTGATGTTTGTGGCCTCCGGAGAAAAGTATGAACAAACAGCACATCGTATACAGGTCAACTTTTTAAAAGAATTCATCACGTTGTTTATGCATGTTTGTTGTTAAAAAGGATGTACAAGTATATCTGATAAGATCAGACTGGAGCAGATGAGACATTATAGGTGGTTTATTGGGGCAAATCTGGCTTATTCTACAAAAAAAGATAATTACAATACATAACTACAGTATGCACATGCACAGTTAATATATCCGATTTTGCTCCACGCACACACACAGCACTCATTGATCCCTGTTGAGTAGCTGGGGGTTGATGGATTCCGGATGACCGTTTCCAGTTCACCCTTAACTTAACCCAACAAAAAGTCCCTATCCTTAAAGTTGAGGGCATCACACGATGCACATTGTGAGTGTGTAAAGACATTCATGACACACACACACACACACACACACAAACACAGACAGTTGTAACAACAATAAATGTGTCATCTGTCTCTGATGACTCTTACATACATGGACTCACATGTATGACATTGTCACATGACATTGTCTACTTTTCCCCAGTAATACTAATTAATAGGGGACTGAAACTTGCACAGGGCTGTTTGTACGTTTTAGTAACGATATCATTTGAGGAATCCGTGACCCTTCAGACGGCTTTACCAGGCTTATAAATAAAAGAATTAGGATGAATCCCTCAATAGAAATTCTCTCCAGGATCCTTCTGGGTTGAGCTTTAGAGATTACAAGGGACTAACGGTCCTGTCAGAGATTTGGACTCTTCTATTTTCTCCCACAGACTTGGAGGAACATTGGTGGACAGTGAGGTAAAGCAGACAAACTGACGGGCTGTCTTTGTCCCAGACAACCGCATGTCCACTGCAGCATCAGCGCATGTACACTCTCGCAAACATGTCTGACCAGAACACATGTACACAAACATGTCCAACCAGAACACGTGGACACAAACATGTCCGACCAGAACACGTGGACACAAACATGTCCGACCAGAACACAAACATGTCAGAGCAGAACACGTGAACACAAACATGTCTGACCAGAACACGTGGACACAAACGTGTCCGACCAGAACACAAACATGTCAGAGCAGAACACGTGGACACAAACAAGTCCGACCAGAACACGTGGACACAAACATGTCCTCTGAGTTTTATTTATGTGTATTTATATTTTTAATTTATACTTTATTTTACACTAAGGCACCAAGCTCCAACCATTCATTGCAACTTCATGTAAACTACTGTGGCTCGTTTCCGCAGCAACAAGTGCAACCAACCCACTCTTCATATGTTAATTAATTTCCACAACCCTCGCTCTGCATTTCTCTTTGTGGTGTTGTTAGCACACCGTGCCACAGCCACAGTCACGCCCCTTGTGGGTACCTGTTGCCAGCAGATATGTCAGAACATAAGCGAACATGTGAACCATTACAAGCGATTTAACAGGTCAAATCCACTTGAACTTCTGGTGCCGACCAGCACCAGGTTGTAACACCACCGTTCAGACCACTGCAGCTTTTGCTGCGACCGTTGAATTGCCCCTTGAATTTAGAGGTCACCCTGCTCCTACACACCGGATCACCTGAGTCAGTCTCTGTGAAGTTCTACAGAGACCTGAAATTGATTTATTGATTTGAATTTGGTCTGTGTGTGACAGGTGACAGGTGCCCCAACCTCTATTTAACACTTGTACATTACAAATGTAGTTTTATTTCTTCATTTTATTTGTACCTTTTGTAACTGCTCTATATAACAAATTAATGACTGAGAACAGTTTTCTGATTCAGATTCTGTTTATTCATAATAGTCGAAATGTTACTTGTAGATTGACACCACCACTGCATAGATAGTCCATGTGTCATGCTGATATTCAGAATGTGGTCTCAGTGTCATAAGAGGCAGATAAGACACGTCAACTAACAAGAAAGGTGCTAAATCATGAACAAGCAGCCTGTGAACTCGCAGCTTATGCTGTTTCCATCTTAAATATGGGCGACTTATGAAATCAGACAGGTGTGATATTCATTAGAACTGAGGGACGACGGCAGCGAAATGAAAGTGGATTGTCACTGCAGCCACAAACTGACACGTCTTTTCTTGACCCAAACAATCTGGAGTGTGGGCTCCTCATGAGTTTCAGAAAGCCAAAGTGAATGCAACCGATTGAGTGCGGTGTTCATTCTAATCTTTAATGCAACAGATGGCAAAATCTCACGGCTTATGCGTTAATGTCAAGTCAAGTTCAAGTTGTCTAAATAAAAAGCTGCTAAGCAAAGGTCAGAGTCGACTATCTGTCAGAGACACACTGTGAAAGTTTCTGCCTTGACTGCAAAATACATAATAGATGGTGATGATGTTTTTTTATGAATGGAAAAGCAATTTATTTCTATTTCACAAATCAGTAGATTTGTCCATTTTGTTGAACAATAGATGTGCGTCTTGGAATAAGTTCAAAATACAGCGTTTAGGAAATTTTGTCAATGAATATGTTTGTGTGTGTGTGAAAGCAAATGATCTTTTTTCCTCTCGGGTATTGGACCACAACATCCTCCGGTGTCAGCACACCTTGGTGTAATACAACACACACTGTACTTACAGAAAACAGAATAAGAAAGTGCTTTTTAAAACAACAATGGATTGAGGTGTTGATGTTTTTTTTTTTTTGTACTATTAAATGAGTATATTTTTTGGTTGCTGAGTTTCCCGCCAGGGTGGATTTTTTTGCTCATTGTGGATTCAAAAATATGTGATTGAGTACATTGGTAGATACATGGTAAGCACACTTTTATTTCTATTGTGTAGTTTCTCAGAAGGAAATCACAGCGTGCCTCACAAATATGTTTAAAAAAAAGACAGATTTGAAAAAAAATATCTGAATGCCATTCAACGCGAGAAACACTGAATGCAAATATAAAATATAACAAAACAAATAAAACCAACAAACATTGCTTTAATACTAAATGTATTTGGTTTTTGAATGTACAATTTTAAATTCTTTTTTAATTTGGAAATTGTTCAACTACTTGTTACTTAAACTTAAAATACTTAAAAAGTATTTTTTTTTAAATCCTTTGTGACGTATCGGTTGTCGTGGCAACCGTAAACATCCGACGAGTTGTCACTGAAACTGAAACAGAACCCACTGTTCAGGCACTCAGCGTGAATTGAGAATGTCGGATGTGGAATCAGACGAGTTGAGTGATGAACCCACTAATCTCGGGGTGAGAAGTTCGTATTTTCTTCCGTTTGTTATCGAGCATTAGCTCGGAGCTAATATTAGCGTTAGCATAGATCGAGTGTCAGTCAGTGTGTGTCGGACCGCTGCAGGAGTACGAAGGAGAAAGGAACGAGGCAGGAGAGAGACACGGAGTCGGGAAAACACTGCTGCCCAACGGAGACATCTATAATGGACTGTATGAGAAGGGCCAGAGACACGGACAGGTAGGAGCTTTGGACTGGGTATACGTGTGTTCTAGAATTGACCAGTTGTTGAACTGACGGTTGCTAGGGAACGTACAGCTTCAAGCGTGGAGGCAGATATGTGGGAGATTATCAACACAACCAGAAACATGGACAAGGTGTCTTCCACTATCCAGATGGCTCCAAATATGAAGGTACAACTTTTTCTTACGTTCTGTCTTTAATCAAAACAACAACAAACATATCCAGCCAGTGTGGCAGGTTGGTGTTGATCAATTGGAATCAATAACAATAAGACCCATAACAAACAAACAAACAAATGCAATAAAGAGGCAAGCAATGTACGTATTATGGCTAAACGTCTCAATTAAAAGTTAAAAGAAAAGGCACATCATTTTGAAAAAAGAAAATACAAAATAAAATAAGGCAAAGAACTGAGGCACTCTACAAATAATTAAAATGAATATATTAGATAAATGACCTGTACTGGGACTAAAGTCTGAATAAACAAGGAGCTTGAAAACATACTGTAAAAAAACAAACAAAATGATGAATATATACAGTATATAAATATAAGTATATATAAGTATATATATATATATAAGTATATAAATAACAACCTAGTTACCCTGTTTGAAATATAATAATAGTGTAACTATTTCAATGACTTTATCAAAGTAAAGTAACTAATGACAGGTGATTTGTTTTCGAAATGTTGTCAACTTTTCAATTATTGTGATGTGTTTGTAAATAATGCAAATATTGCGCAGTAGAGTGAGGCACTGAGGGGCTATAGTTCATTTATGCATATTCATTGTTCAGTATTTTATTTTGGTTTCGTGTCGTGATCATGTGGGAGTGTGTATGTGCAGTGTTGGTGTGTGAACAGGAGAGAGCTGGGTGGAGCGTGTCTCTGCTTCTTGTGTCATGATTGATTGGAGACTGACTGTTACTGACTGACTGAACGGGATTGTGCAGTGAGGACGTTCACTCGTCTTTCAAACCGTGAGTATAAACAGCTGCTTTGGTTCCTTGCTTTTGTCAGGCTCGTGGCAGGAAGACCTGAGACAGGGTCACGGTATCTACACGTACTTCAACGGAGACACGTACGACGGCGAGTGGCTGCATCACGTGAGGTAGACCTACGTAGTCCCACCATTCTTCACATTCACATCTTCTCTGAGCTGAAAGACGACCGGATGAACTGACATCGTCCTTCCTGGTGCTCGATTGACAGGCATGGCCAGGGTACCTACTGTTACAACGACACTGGCTCAGTATACAAGGGGACGTGGGTGAATGGTACGATGCAGTCAGCGGGCGAGTACATCTACTCCAACCACAGATACAAGGGCAACTTCGCCAACAACAATGTGAGTTGTGGTTGGGTAAAAAGCTCTCAGCCCCATTTTAGCCACATAACACCTGAACCTTTCCTGAATTTTGTCAGTAGCACACTGTACTTTTATCTAGATCAAATCACAAATGTTAAAGTACGACTAATAGTGACAACCCCCCAAAGAATATTTCAACCTCAGCGTCACTCAGGTAATGGACATATTTACAGACACACTTCGGGTGGATTGAGTTGTACACTAAATTGGGTTGCCCGGGATTCCAGTGGATTCCTGTTACATGGATAATTGACACCTTCACATTAGAACCTAACGTGCGCAGTGAGTACTTAGTCACAGCTGAACCATCTCCCCCTCTCATATCCCGTTGTTTTCACAAGACTGTTAAAGACGCAGTCCCATGACCCCCCTCTCTTCATCATTGATTCTCTCCAACATCCACTCATATGACACTTTCTGTCATTTCTGTCATTGTTTCACTCCATTCTTTACAGGTGGGGATGTACTTTTGCATACCCTGAGGATGTTTCTGGCTGCTGTGACCATCCTGACCTTTATAACTGTAATATCATGTTTGGACACTCCCATTATTTGTGTTTGGTCATCCAATAAACATAACCTTTGTCAGATCGGTATCTCTATCTCCAGAACCTTCCCTAGGTGTTCTATTCCTTTCAAAATGGTTGTATCAGACTTCATTCCCATAGCACATGTAGGATAGTCCCTGCCTTTGTTCCAACATTTCCATCAGGTAATAGACCCATCCTGTGGAGTCTACAGGGGGTAAAGTAGAATCTATGTATTAACTTACATTAGGTAAACTTCCCTCCACCCTCCTTGATGTGTTTCCCTGAGTTTGTTATTATTCTCCTCTATTCTTTCTCACTTAGTTCACATTCCAACTCTCTCTGCCACATAGTCTTCAAACTCCTACAGATATCTTTACTTTTTCCTGCTAAGATCCTGGTAAAATACTGCTGCCCTGTGTGATGTCTCTGGTAACTCCAGATAGTCCTTGACTGGGGTTGTCCCATGTTTGACATAAGTCAAACCTGTGTTACCTTTGAAGAACCACAGTAGTAGCTCCACTCTTGTTTTGCAGCCGTCTGGCCCGGGAAAGTACATCTTCGACATTGGCTGTGAGCAGCATGGTGAATATCATGCAGCAGAGCAGGTAAACATCATCATCTTCATCACGACGCTGACGTTAGCTGACTCCGCTCCATCGCTGAACTGTTCCACGCAAAACTGACCCGCACTCTGAGCAGCATGTCCGTGCCCTTTGACCTGACATAAGGACTTGAGTGATTTTGTTTGACCAGCCAGCTGCCGATGAGGAACACGGTAAAAACACAAAAACAAAGGAGTCACCTCACTTTACAGCGCCTAGAACGACACGAGGAGGAGCTGTAGTAATAATAATAAAAAAAAAATAATAATAATAATACATTGGGGTGCCACACAGACTTTAATATTTAATCATTCATGTAGTTGGTGTTTGGGTCATGTCATTTCACACTATTTGTTCCTCTCAAACATGGAAGTCCAAAGTCCAAAACACACATATCTCTGCTGTAAGTGTGTTTTGGAATGAAAGTGTGTGACTTATTGTGTGGTGACAAACTGGAAGTGTTAGAACAAAAAGAACGTCAGGATCGGAATTCAGTAGGACTCCGTACTAAAAGTTTGTGCTCTGGATGTGTGCAGGACGGGGAGGAGGAGGCTGAGCTGACCTCCACTGATGGGCTCAAGTGGATTCCGACACACATCACTGGTCTGACTCTCTGCTCTCCAGCTGAGGTGTCACCAGCTGAGGTGACCCAAGTTGAGGAGACCCAAGTTGAGGAGACCAAAGTTGAGGAGACCCACGCTGAGGAGGCCCCAGCTGAGGAGACCCCAGCTGAGGAGACACCAGCTGAGGAGACCCCAGGTGATAAAACGCTGCCAGAACGACCAGTATTTGCAACTAATTTGTAACTGGAACGTGATATACGGACACATCTTGTTTCAGAAAATCTTAAGCACGTTCTTACTCATTCCATACATTTCTTTTCGTCTCCTTTCTGTTCTTTTGTCAGCCCCGGAAACAAAAACAGCTCCGACAGAAGAGGAGCAAAGTGACGTGACTGACCAACAGGACGATCCTCCTGCATAAACAACACAAATGCTGTTGTTGGGTTTTTTTGTACTTGTTTGTGTTCTTCAACAAATGACTCCTCCAACAGAGAGCAGCCATGTGTGAAAATCAGAATAAAATCTGCAATAACACTGACAGACTGGATGATTATTATTGTATTACTGAGAGACTCTACAAGTAAGTCAGAGTAGCAAAGACAGAATGCGTTTACTAATTCAACATTTAGTATCAGTTCAACGGCTTCTTGCTTTCTCCCCCTGTCAGTACCAGATCGTCTACAAGGAACATGACATCGGACCCCTGATCCATGTTTGATCGAGGTGCGCATGTGCCAAACAGAAAGAAGCAGTTTTATGACAAACAGAACCAAATAAGCTTTTTTAAATTTAAGATAAGTTAACAGGCAAGGAACAACAAGCCTGAACTCGTCACCACTTCATCACATTAAATCTTAATCTGTGAATTGCCAGTCACCCCCACTCCGCCAAAATAAAAAAAAAAAAAATTAATTACATAAAATTTCTCAAATTCTCATTTTAATTTTCAAATGACAAACCCTCTCTTTTGCATGTTGCATATTAAACCAAATTTAATATCTCAACCATCAAATAAACTGGCATTTAAAGGGTTAAAATTGTGAAAATTCTGGAACTTTTGGTACTTTTGAACACAGCAGAGCTGGCTGAAGAGAAATGCAAAAAAGCAGAAAAATATTAATTATTGATGGTTTTATAGCAGTTTTAGTTTTCCGGTACATTTTTGTACAAAGGTCCTAAGTGTCGTCTAAATTGTAAATCTGACACCACATAAAAAATATGAATGCAATGAAATCAGTGTTGTTACTTCTTTTTGTCATGTCCAAGACTGTAATTACCCACGACGCCCCAAGCACCTACTATTCATATTATTAGATATATCTAACAGGTTGTGTTTTTTTCACAAAAAACAACAGTGACAGCATGCATTCAAACTGGCATTTAAGGGGTTAAAATTGAGAAAATTCTAGAACTTTTGGTACTTTTGAACACAGCAGAGCTGGCTGAAGAGATATATGCGAACAATGCAGGAAGAAATATTGATGTATGATGATTTTGCCGGTACATTTGTACCAAGGGTCCTGAACATTTTTCTAAAGGGACCCCTGAAGGTTAAACTACATTTATGTACAAAGTATAAACTCTTCAGACTAAATGTATTTCAGTCTGTCCTTTGACTTATTTGTGCATTTTATTCTCGACACTGATAACTGTTCAACATTAACGCTGTTGAAGAGGTCTTCTGCCAGAATCCATGGGACAAATTCGGGAGCTGGCGCATGCGCACTAGGGTAGAAGAGCTGGCACTGACACTGACGCCCCCTGCAGGCTATTAGGAAGAATGCAGGTGAAAGACGCACCCGCATGAGGCATCATCAGTTACATAGACAGAAGACTGGATGACTCACCAGCGCTGCTGGCCAATGGAGAACGACGTCGCATATGGCGGCCATCTTGCCACGGGATAGTCGCTTCGTAACAGACTATTGCGCATGTACTTTTTAAATGACCATAACTTGCTCAATTTTAATATAAACATTAAAGTTGTAGTTCTTATACAGCATACTTATGATGGACTTAATATGATCATAACATTACGCAGATAGGTAAAGCAATAGCTACACACGTAACTCCATGTATTATTTTAAGGGAAATTACAAAATTTAAATGTATTTAGGATGTCACAATTCACCATGGCAACATGTGAATAATTGGCAGAACTCCATTTTAATCCAGTGGACAAAGATACTAATGCAAGCGTATGCACATTAGAATACAATGGAAAAGTATAGTGAAAGTAAAAAGAATAGAAAAAAACAAAACTAATTAAGCAAAACTTAGCAAATTAGCAAAATTAGCAAAACAAAAAAACTAAAACTAGACTAAAACTAGGGAAATATAGAGATGTGCAAATGATGGTTCTTGTAGATACAGTATACATACAGTATGTGCAGTTGCAGAGCAGTGATAGTAAAATCAATTTAAATATTTACACTTTAACAGCAGTGTTTGTGTCACATAGAGCTGACCGGTTGCAGAGTGTGATGGTGAACAGCAGGGATGATTTCCTGTAGTGCTCTTTGTACGTTCTCTGTAGTGGGTCATGAAGGGGATGTGAGGGGTTGTCCATGATGAAGATCAGTTTGTCCCTCACTGACTCAAATGTCTCCAAGCTGTGTCCAATAACTTGTCCAGCCTTACAGATGAGTTTATTCATCCTATTAGAGTCCCTAGCAGTGATGCTGCTCCCACAGCAGACACCTGCAAAGTGGATGTCAGAGGACACCATACACTGGTAGAAGATCTCCAGCAGTCTGCTGCAAACATTGAAGGATCTGAGAAGAAAGGAGCCTGAGTAAGAACAGAAAAAGTGTCAACACATTAATGTAACACTTTTATTTCATTTCTTCTTCTTCTCCTTTCGGCTTGTCCTTCTTCAGGGGTTGCCACAGCGAATCATCAATTTCCATCTTTCCCTGTTCTCTGTATCCTCTACTCTGACTCCAACTACCTCCATGTCCTCATTAGTTCATCATTTACATTTCCTAAATGAATGATGAAGTGATGGAATCTGACTGTATCAGACTGCAGTTACATTACATTTAAAATATGTTTGTTTACTTGACAGAGGACAAAACACAGGAGGCAACGACTTCAAATGAACAATATAGTTAAAGATTTAGGGATTTAGAGATACAGAGATCAAATACATAGTGACATGACTGTAATCTCAAAATCTGACCCAGAAATAATATGTCCGACTTCCAAAGGTGTTCATGTTAAAATACAGTAATTTTAAATTTGATTTGTATTTGGCTCAAAAGCATTCAGTGACTTTATATTATATACTTTATCCATACATCTGTTAAGTGTCCCACTTACTGCAACTCAAAACTGCTATTGAATGTGGAGACCCCTATGTAGGTATTGTACTTTCAGTACTTACAAACTGTCTGTCACCTGGCTCTCGATGCCACAGACCATCATTGACATTCAACAATTCAGGGATAATTACAATAATTTCCCATGAGTGTCCTTACTGTGACAACAAACAAAAAGAGACACAACAGTGTTGAATCTTTTAACAGAGAGGTGAATGACGAAAGTTATGCTCCATCTCGACTTGACCTTTCCTTTGGTTGAAGGACAGATCAGGGGCCTCATGTACTCAGAGTTGCGTGGATTTCCTACTAGATCTTGGCGTATGCCCAAATCCAGAAAGAGGCGTACGAACAAAAAAATCCTGATGAACGGAACTGAGTGTACCCATGAATCCAAGCACATTTCCTTTGTACGTCACAATCAACGTGGAATTGAGCGCACACATGGGAGCGCAAGACTCCTCCCTGTCCACGCCCCCTTTTACATATGTAAATTCCTTTAAATAACATCTGCGTGTATGATTTCGCTCTCTGCACGATCAGATTTACACAATGAGCAAGTCAAAGTAGAGAAATTTCACAGACTGTGAGCTACAGACCCTCCTCAATGAAGGTGAGACACGTAAAGAGCTTTTTGGGACGTTGTACTCGGGGATAAATAAAAAGATAAAGACAAGTGAGTGGGATGGCGTGTGAATGCTGTGGGGTCTGAGCTGCGCACAGTCTCCGAAAAAAAGGTGTTCCGACATCAAGGTGCACGTCAAAAGGAGGGTGGGTGACCACCGTCAACGTGCAGGTCAAACAGGAGACGAGGGTCTCACCCTTTTTGATCACCGCGTGGCAGCCATTGATTTCTCCCAAGGTGAGTTATTCCATTACTACCTCACAACACATGTGTTTATCACATGGGTCACATCCACTGTTAGAACTCAAGCTTACCAGAATACTTGTCTAATTTCTAGTCAAAATGTCTCATTTCTAGTGAAGCACACACATCGCCCTAAAAGAACCTTGTTTTAGACAATTTACACTTTTAAGCAACTTTTCACTGGAAATAAGTAGAAAAATCGGCCGATGGATCAGGTTTAGGTACTTTTTGGTGATATGTTTGACTAGAAATTCGACATTTTGACTAGAAATAAGACAAATATTCTTATTCTAAGAATTATTTCTTTGCAGTGTAGCCTGCTCACAGCACAAAAAGATACCATGTTCATGCATACATATGTTAGTATATTAAAAGTGATCAATAACAAAGCCTTAGACTTGTGTTTAGCGATTCAATTTATTATCTCCGAATAGACAATGACACACAGTCCAGGCTCAGCCTGGGACTTCCAGCATCCCCGGTGAGTCCCCCCAGCAACTCCCGGCTCTCGGGGTCTTCCAGCTCCGGGGCCTCCTCCAGGAGCTTCGGTGTCAGTATGGTGATGTGGGGACTCCAACCGCCCCCAGCGGCTCCAGCGTCGATGCGGATCCCTGTGTGCCACAATTACCCCGGGAAAAATCTGTATCCCCTGGCTGCGGGAACGTGCACGCAGTCCGGTGAGGTGGAGCTCCGTTTCTACACGTCAGTTGTGTAGGCACATGCTGTGAATACACAACAATTTATAGTTCTACTTTGATAGTTTTATCAACGACGTTATGCGACGGAAACACGAGACATTTAACCAAGAATGTTTTCATTCTGCTGGATCCTACCTGTAAATAACCTTGATCGTTACTTCCATAAATGTGTCGTTTTCGTGTTCTTCCATGAAGAGTATTCTTAAGCCAGGTTGTTATTTCTATGTTAGATGCTAAATTCGGGACTTTTGTTTCTTTTTTAAAGGGTCTCGCTGGAAAACAAACCATCCGGAGATTTTCCGCTATCTGCATGATGACAGGTGTGTCAAGGAAAATGTGCATTCTGTTCAATTTCATGGAAATAAACAACTCAGTGAAAGAGTTTGACCGTTATTCAGCCGGGGACGCTAATACGTGTGGTTGATGTTTATATGAACATATTCAGTGCGCTGCAATGACACTGTGAAATAAAAATCACATTCACTCACAATGTAAGCTACATTCAACTGAATGATGCACTGTTAAAGTTGTTGTACATGATTCTGAGTCTCCCAATATCAATAATAATCATCATCATGCACATTAGAACTTTAGAACACTACAAGGAATACACTTCCAAACACATTTTCCCTCATATTCATGAGTATATACATGGATCTTAGTCAGATTTGACCTTCCCATTACTTTTATCCACATATGACAGCACTGTGTAATGCAATTGAGAAAATGGACTTTTCAGAGCGAGCTGAGCTCAATACTGACAAGTACAGTATAACTTTAGAGCACTGCAAAGAATACACTTCCAAACACATTTTCCCTCATATTCATGAGTATATACATGGATCTTAGTCAGATTTGACCTTTCCCATTACTTTTATCCACATTTGACAGCACTGTGTAATGCAATTGAGAAAATTGACTTTTCAGAGCGAGCTGAGCTCAATACTGACAAGTACTGTATAACTTTAGAGCACTGCAAGGAATACACTTCCAAACACATTTTCCCTCATATTCATGAGTATATACATGGATCTTAGTCAGATTTGACCTTCCCATTACTTTTATCCACATATGACAGCACTGTGTAATGCAATTGAGAAAATGGACTTTTCAGAGCGAGCTGAGCTCAAAAGTGACAAGTACAGTATAACTTGAGAGCACTGCAAGGAATACACTTCCAAACACATTTTCCCTCATATTCATGAGTATATACATGGATCTTAGTCAGATTTGACCTTTCCCATTACTTTTATCCACATATGACAGCACTGTGTAATGCAATTGAGAAAATGGACTTTTCAGAGCGAGCTGAGCTCAAAAGTGACAAGTACAGTATAACTTGAGAGCACTGCAAGGAATTCACTTCCAAACACATTTTCTCTCATATTCATGAGTATATACTCATGAATATGAGGGAAAATTTGTTTGGAAGTGAATTCCTTGCAGTGCTCTCAAGTTATACTGTACTT
>CAAKHB010003849.1:9577-26167 GCA_901007665.1 Aeoliscus strigatus
GCCTTTTTCTTCCTGCAGTAAAAATAAATTCTTTTTAGAATGCGTCATGCTATTTTCCCAGTGCTGAAAGAAAGAATCTATCCTCAGTAGAAAGAGAGCTGACACTGGTTCTAACTGAATCAGTGTCTGACAGCAACACGGTATGAAAGAGGATCTTCAGTGGAACTCTGCTTGTTTCTGCTTCCACTGTCAACAACACATCTGACTTCACGGGTTTTCCACCTAATTAGAAGAAACGGTTTGCTCAGATCACTCTTGCAGGATTTCACTGCAAACATATTTCAGTGTTGTTGTTTTTTTTTTGGTTTTACCATCAGTCAAAAATCTGTCATTAGGATGTGGTTTGTTCCTAAACACAAAAACAAGCTCTTTGCCTAAATCTGATCACAAGTACATTTCAATGTTGCAAAAAAAAAAAATGCAAAGGGAACATTGTTATGTGTTGCATCAGAGGACACGTTTCCATCTGAGGACTTGTTAAGATTTATATATTCAACGGTAACAGCAGATATTCAAGTAACATCTGTAATTACACAAATACTTTAGAGTCTTCAACACTGATTATTAAAATGTCCAAAAATCCAGTGTTGAATTTTTTTGATTTTTTTATATCAACATTGTCTGAACGAGCAGATTCAGTCAAACAACGTAAAGCCTTTGAAAGCAACTATTTTCCAAGTTGCATGCACAAATACAAAAAAAAAATAAAATAAAATACAACAGTAATTTAAACAGGCAGCACCACCAAAGCTAATATGCCCGTGCAACATTACAGAAGACCTAAAGCAAGTAATAAGTTTACTCCCCTGGCTTGGGGACTTTTGCACATATAGGCACAAATTCAACTTTCCCTCCAGGGTAAATTCAGCACTATAAGCTCCTGTGTAGATGCATGTGTATGGGTCATTGTTTGTCGCAGCTGAAGTGAATTCCTCACTGCCCGAGCTTAATCGTGAACCAGAAGATGCCGGTTTTCATTTCATTAAGATGCTGCTGCTGCTGAATTATTTCGTGCCCTCCTGGGCTGAAGAAAGCAATCATGTTTTCACTTTGTGTGGGTTTTTTTTTTCCCCTTCCAGGACTGACTCTCAAGCAGAGGAACTATTCAGAATAAGATACTTAAATTAATAGACAGAAACACACCTCATCTTGGAAATTAATTAGAATTTGCTCCTCTCATTGCTCAGACAAGGTTTCCAGAAGAAAATGCTAAACATTCCAGGCCAAAAGTAAGAATCTATTTGATTGAAAAGCGACCTGTCTCCATCTGGAGACATCTGGTCAGGACTGGTGCAGCTCCACTGGAAATGCCCAATCCCACAATGAAAAAAAGACATAAGCTACTGTACACTCGACAAACCAAAAAAAAAAAAAAAAAAAACTCCAAGACACATAAGCACCAAAAAGGAATTTATGTGCTGGTGCCATGTTGCATTCTTCAGGTGTTCATCATCATCTCCTGCGACGCTCCTGGGAATGTACAGCAGCCTGCAACGGAGCATGTGGCACATTGCACTGTAATATTGTTTGTCAGGACATGTTGAATTCGTCACAAACATCGCCTGGATTAGGGGAGGGCAGAAGGGGGCAGAATTTGTAAGTTAGATACTCTTAATGCCATTTGATCTGGACATAGAGGGAAATATGTATCCTAGCAACAAGGGAGCCCTCACACCATCTCATCCCCCTAGTTACCACTTTGGATCATTATACAGGGCGATAGTGAGTCACTGGAGTCCAAAGGAGTTTCCACTTTACTCCAGAGATGCGTTTAAACTCTGGATCTCCTCACCTGGCGGCACTCGACTGTCACAATAGACAGAATTTAAACTGGTCATATATAATATAATATAGTCAATATATTATATATAATAACGAATTCTGAGAATATTGCAAAAGACAACAAACGTTCCCGTCATAGGTCATGAATGGCATTCCAGAGGTCCAGAACACAAATACAGAGTGTGTTCACAGCTCAGACAGACTTTAACCTGGAAATAATTCAAACACTAAAACACCTGTGTGAAATCAGACAGAGGAGGTTTGTCAACCTGTGGCCCGTGGACCCTGACACGGACACTCCACAAAGTATGAGGGACCACCGTCTACTGCTGTTACTAGCTATCACTCTACCCCCATAAACTATATGTCTATGTGTTTGGGAATCACAAAGACATGGTTTCTCAACCTGTGGCCCATGGACCCTTTCGGGTCCAGCAGCAAACCCACATTAACATAGCACAACAAGGGGTTTTCTAGTTCTTTCTTACAACCTTGGGAATCTTAAATCAAACTGACATAATCCACATCATAAATGTGTTATGTTCTAGCCCAAGCTGGTTTCATCGCGTTTCCCTCCTCCAGCCCAGGATGATCTGGATTGCAGATGCATGTGTCTTCGCTATGTCGTCCTCCATGTTTGCGTTGGCCCAGATTGCCCATAAAATGTGACCTCTGCAAAAGTTCCCTGTCCACGTCTGCCTCTTTGAACTCCAATCCATTACCTCCAGGTATCAAATTCATCCCAACAGGTGTTGTGTGTTAAATGATATGGGCTTGTGGCAGCCGGCCACAGACGCTGGGATGAAAGAGAAACACAAGCTCAGGTGCTTTGCCCGTACACACAAACACAAATACACCCACATATCTTCACCAGGGGCCCCATAGTGCAGTTATCACCCGCATCATGTGCAGCTGCGAGGGAAGTGTTGACAGCATCTGATGGAGGTTTAGCCATTTTTTTTTACTATCTTAGAGGACATATGACTTAAGAATGGAGGGTATATTGCATTGTAAAAGTAGACTCACCGCTCCGACTGACTGAAGCTTTTATCTGAGCTTTGCTCCAACAACAACAAAAAAAAAGAATCATCTCTCTTCTATAACCTGAAGCATCCGGTCAATACAGTGGGAGGCATGACAAAGAAGACAAAGTCAGGAAAGGAAACTATCAAATGTGATTCTTCCCTGCTGTTTGCTCAGACAGGCTCGAAACTTGAGGTGAAAAAAACAAAATAAAGCAACGCTTTGGCCCCACGGAACTGGACGTGAAAGTCTTTTACTCCTGCTAAACTGGACTCAACCCAGTCCATTTCAGACAAAAACTTCTTTTCAGTCAAAGACACAAACTCAAAGTCCTTCATCAGATGGTTATTGTCATTGTTATCGTGTGACTGTCTCCGATCCAGAACTCCCTTTCATCAGAGAATCAGGTTCAATAGAGATTGTAAAGAATCATTTGATAAAATCCTACAATCACATTTGTATGTTTTATTTGCCTTTTGTAACCAGGTTTCTGACTGTCCAAAAGGAGGGTGACACAAAAATGACAATTAGCTAAAGATGTTAGATGTTAGCTAAAGTTCTGGATGTCTTTAGTTAGGGGCCTCGAATGATGCGACTTTTATAGTTTTGGAAAGTAATTTGAACCTGAAATCGTAATCGCAGCTGAATGAGTGCAAGCTGTTCAGCTCCAGTGAAGTGGAGGTGAATTTGTGTTCGCCCACGCTGTTTAATGGAGCCGACCGGCCCCGACACCTGGTTGGGAGCGACAGGACGGGCCAAATTCTCTTTCCTCTACACAGCTTTTTGATGTCACTTTATCCTGGTTCAAAAGATATCGAGTCCTCAACCGCAGTCATAAATCCCTTTGTGAACCCACAGTCCACTGCCGTCCTTCCCCCCCGGTATGGCTGTACTTCACTACCCTTTGTAATCCCATTACCTGTGTCCTTTATAGGGCTTAGTAGAGAACAGTGAGAGATAGAACAGACTGGAAAATGCAGTCAAAAGAGGGAATAACCACAGTTGGAATTCTGTATCATCATCAATCCAATGAAAAATCAGAGGATAACGTCTCTATTTGAGGTCTCACGTTAGGTAATGGACTGGTGTTATGACAGTTAATCCAATTACAAGAATACTTGAGGGAGAAACACCTCTATTTCGCGGGCCAAAAGATTTTACAGTTGTCAAATTGCATTTTCAAATACAACATGTTTTATTTTTACTATTTGTTATAGTAAACAAGTTACCACATCATATTTCACACCAGTAGATGCCAGTAGATTCTTACCGTGTTGTATTTAGTGTCTATTTGTCATATGGAAGAGAACATCCAAGCCAAAAGGGATATGACGATTTAGAACTAAAAAAAGTAGACATCAAATTAACACAAAATAATCGTTCAATAAAAAAACATAAAGTAACTAACTAAAACTAAACTAAAATGCAGGGCTCCGTCTGCGCTGGTCTCAATTACAAAGTTGCTTCCAGGTGAACAACATATCGATAAATGATGACGTGCGTTTGTTTCAGCCTTGTGTGCACAACCTGCTCAGAGAATTCTACGTATGAAACTGATGAAGGTGCAGTGTCAGTCCGGGACACGATCGCTTGGCTTCGGTTTTATCGTTGCTCCTGTGGTCTGATGTTTGAGTAAGTGCCCGTCTTGTACAACATCCTTCCTACCCCTTGTTGAAGATGGCACTGGGATCCACGTTTGCAGTCACTTCGATATGAATATTTGAACGGCGAACAAGGAGAAGGGAGGCTGCACAGCACATTGTGAAAGAACCGCAATGCATTCATAATGAATGCGTCCCTTTATTTATTTCAAGGCGAGTGAGCACAGCAAACAAGATCAGAAGTAACTTCTTGTATATACTTGACGTGATTTCAGTGGCTCTTGTTTTTTGGGGTGTTCTGGCTCCATTCCAGTGTTTGCTGGGCTCGTTCTTTTCCCCAACCTACGTTGGATGTCGAGACAATTCCTGCCTTTAGAAACTCAGAGATGTTGATGGAGCACGTTTGAGGATGAGAAACGTTTAGATTACGTTTTTGTCAGGATGTCAGAGAAATGCATCAGTGTTTGCTTTACTTACTGTAAATCACTGGCTTTCACGTTTATGACAGATATTGTAACCTTCTTTCTTTCCACTGCAGTTTATCGGAAAAATATTAATATCGTTCTTGCTTCTCCTCTCAGCCTTTATTATGTCAGCTTCAGTTTGTTCTGACATGTCTCAGGATGTTATTGTTTTAGAGCCGGAGAACAGCTGTCTGCAGCTGGAGCTCCTATGCGGGCGAGAGAGGAGGAAGAAGAAAATAAAGTCAGCTCGCAATGCATTTGTCCAATGTCCACTGAGATTCTGGATCGCAACAGCGACGTGGCGACAATAAAAGGTTGAGGACCGAAAAGGATATTCCTGGGCATTGGAAGGACACACGGACAGAGGAACCCGTACAACCCTTCAGAGCAGTGTTTTATTTTCTTAGAAGGCACTTTAATTGGTCGCTGGCAGCTTTACGCGTCCTCGTTGCCAAATGGGTTTGTTTTTTTATGACAAAACGTTTACTGGAGCAACTGCGGTAAATTACTTACAGCTCAGTTGATTCCAACATTTACACGCCACTGCCACTGCTCCATGGTGCTCTTGAAGTACTTCACATACATTTAAAATCTCAAGAAGGCTCTGAGGTGAAGGGTTATCCTGATAATACACTTGTGAAGAACTGTTCAGGGTCGTCATCATCTTCCAGTTAAAAACAGCATAGAATAAAGCATTCGTAAGTAAAACGGACATAAACTTTAACATCACAACTTCCCTCACGGAGCTTTCCAGCACTTTTGGAATTATAATGTGTTAACTTTTTTTTTTTTTTTTCTTTCAAATGATCTGCGATTCGCATTCGAACACAACAGCATGTGATTCCCTCTGTGGGAAATCTCCGGGACGGTGGCGAGCTGCGACGAGCAAACACAAAATGTCAGAACACTGACTTGTGGGGGGAAGAACGAGCGATACAGACACGTGTAAACAAAGCAGGCAGAGATGAGGCGAAGTGGAAGCCCGCTGAGTGTTGGACTACGGATTTGTCCCCTCAGCCTGCTGGCTACGTCTGTCATCTGTTGAGCGGTTGGATCAACATCTGCTGAAAGCCACGTAGACGCAGCTTTTCCCGAGCCACTGAGGAGAGTCAGTAACGGAGAGGGAGAAGCCTCACAGTCGTAAAACACCTACAAAGGAATCACAGCGAATCGTGTTCGCGTCCGTCGGACGTAATGGATTATGAAGCAGCTGTCTTAGAGTAATCACATTGCTGCTTCCCCTAACTGAGTAACGTTGTCCGGTGCAGGTCTACTTTTACTCATCATATTCCATTATCTTCCATATACAAGGGCCATGACATGTAGTATTAACGTTAAATGAGAAATATTATACTCAATTTGATGTTATGTATTTAACATTAAGCCGGCGCTCCCTTTCTCCTACCGCTGCGACAAAGAGGGCACAGAGGCGGAGGATGCAGCTCGGGAGGCGATGAGAGAGCAAAGAGATGAAAGCAGAGCAAGGAGAGGAGAACTCCAGGTAGCAGGAAGGACAGATGTAGTTCCCCCGTAAACAGGTGTGAGCAAACAAGAGATGCAACAGGAGAGGAGATGCGTATCATCTGCGCCTGCACTCTGACCCAAGTTATCACTCGCGTTCGGACTTTCCAGAGGGAACATTCCCATGGCACGAAACAAGTCAATATCTGACCTAATCTAAAGTGTGACACTGCGGGTGAATTCAGTCGTTTCATTCCAATCATGAATGAGTATGATGTATTGTTCATGGCTGCAGTTTGTGAGCCGTATTTCAAAGCTCTTTACAACGTCGTCGGAGAAGGTTCTCAGTCACCCAGGTCATAGTCACATCCAGCCACTGCCTACGAATCAACCCAGACGTTTACATCGTTGCCTTGTTTTCCCGTTCACACTCCGAGCTGCGAGCACAAATTCACACACACACACACATTCACACTGATGCTGCGGCAATTCAGAGTTCCGTGTCTTGCTCCAGGACACTTGATGGACTCCGGAGGAGCCGGGATTCAACCTTCCAAAAACTAGACAACCAGCGCCCCCTTCTGGTTCCCGGTGTAAAACTCGTTAGTTGGACAAATTGCCTCAATCGGGGCGCCGCGGTGGTCCAGTGGTCAGCACTGTCACCTCATAGCAAGAAGAATGCACAGCGGCTTCCTCCCACTTCCAACAGCATGCTGAGGTTAATCGGTCGTCTCCCGGGGGTGTGAATGGTTGTCTGTCCTCCATGTGGCCCTGACATTCGCCCAGCACAACCACGACCCGTAACCGGAGCAAGGGATGAGGAATGAATGAATGCAAAATTGCATCCAACTCATATTCGCCCCTTTGGCAAAGTCGTCATCATCGGAAACTCAGAAACAGGGAACGTACAATGAATAAATATCTGGGATTTTTGGAAAAGGCCGTGTGATACAACGGGTTCGGAAGAAACAAATCACAGACGGTGTCTTTAATCGAGCCCAGACGGTGTTTCCGTCAGCTGCCAGAGGTCGTCGTCCAAGCGTCAGGCCGTCCATCTCTTCCTGTCCGGTGGGAGAGAGATGTCCTATAACAGTGTCTGTTCGGGCCCGTTTTATGAGAGACCTCCTCCACTTGAGGTTCAAGTCAACTGCCAACATGATTTATGGAGATGTGAGCTATCTCTGGACTGCCTCGTCAATCTTCCCCGGACGAACTGGCACCCTCGGCCCCGGCGCCTGACGTTTGTTTCCTTCACAGGCCAATTTTCATAGGAGCTGACAAATTAAATGTGCCCTGTTTCCTCCCTTCAGATTTTTCTTCATATGACCTACTTGACAATTACCAACAGCTGCACAACACCCCCGAACAGTCCCTCCTCTGTAAAGTTAAAACAGGTAACAGACGTCCGATTGGACGTCCTGAGTCTTACAACTCACCGGTTTGATTGATGCCACCGGTGGGATGAAATGCAGTGAAGAGCGTGTGCAGACAGCAGACTTTTCAAGTTAAAAGTTTAGCTATTTAAGTTTTGAATTGACTCTCCTCCACCACCACCAAAAGGAAATGAGTGAGCAATCAGCCATATCTCCACCCAGGAACCTTGTCACCCGGTTCGCCCCGACTTGCCTGCAGATCAAGGGAAGTTAATGACCAGCGTTGAGGCAGCTGAAAAGGCTGTCGACGGCCAGGTCGCAGCGGCCAGTTTGTCCATCTGCAGCTGGAGAACGTGTCAACAGTCACTTTGTTTGCAGACTCAAAGTATGAAAGGATATTTAAATTCATGCAAATGGGAGATGCACCTAATTTATCACGCTGGCTCGACTGCTGCAGCAGACAAAACTGCATCTCGAGTGTAACGTCGGAGGGGAACAGGTGTAATTTCTGCCGCAGTGTTTTATTCGCCGCGCGCGGAGAGGTTTGCTGGGGTGAGACAGTGAGAGCGAAGGGCCAACAGAGTATTAAAAGTGCATTGTGAGTCCGGGTCCTGCACTCAGCCACACAACACAAAAAGCTCTTTGTGCATTTGACAAAACTTCAGTTTCTCTAAGAAACACATTGCTCCCAACTGGCAACTGATGGAAAACAGACTCAAACTCAGATAATTCGACATTAAAGTACACGCGGCTTCAACTGCCGTTGCTAAATAACGACATGGAACAGCCCATAGCTGTAAATGACAGTGTCCAGAGCAACTCCTCATCAATCTGACTCGGAATATTGGAATGCCTCCATACTTTGACCTTTGCAATAAAAACAGAGAGCGGGGAAGGACGTCAGTCCACGATTTGACAGCTCAAAAGGTTTTTTGCGCCAAGATCTGACGACGGCTCATCTAAATTCACCAGCTGCTGAGAAAAGTGAAGGTGATTTCTGCTTTCATTAGAAGAATAAACTATCCCAACGCCTACATGTACGCTTTTGTGCAAGGAGCCGGAATTTAACATTCTGTGACGAGGGGGAAACTAGCGGGAGGTTCTTGTGGGACTGATGCGTCCACGTTTCGTCGGCTGTTTGTTTGTTCCATTCCCAGCGAAAAACATGTAATTGAAGCAATAAATTACTAATTGTCAGAATACCTGATGTTTGCTGTGTTTACGCTGACCAGCAGCTGCATCTCGCCGCCGTCGCCCTGCGACAGAAGGTTGAAGAAGGAATTAAATGAGCTGTGGAGCGCTGAAAGAAAAGTAATCGGACTGAAAGCAGCAGCGGCGAGGGTGATTCATGGAGGTTGTGGATTTCAGGGGGCAGAAAGCAAAGCTTAAGGCTTTTAAGACTCTTCATCACCCCTGTGCTTTTCTTTCCACTCCCACACAACACAGAACAATACAAACACACACCAACACATGCGCACCCGCACACTCACACTGGAGTCGCCGCGTATTCTGGCGCCTGAGAGAGAGAGATGGATGGGGCAGTGGGGGGCTCTGATTTAGTCCACACGGTCGGTGTGGCTGTGGCGCCGGGTTCCTGTGAGAGGGGAGAACTCGTCTCCCCCTTCGCACCTTTCAAGATGCTCAGCAGATTGCCTCTGTCCCTGTTGCCGGTGCGATTGGTGCGAGGATCACTAATGGATGCCCTGGGTGTGTTTAAGGGTGCGAATGTTGCTTTAAGTCCGTAATAAACAGGAGAAGTGAGAAACATGATCACCAAGAGCTACATGGTGTGAACCTGGAGATTAAAGTTTTATCAACTGCACTGCAGGGTCCAGCACGTCAACTCAAATCAGACTTTATTTCTGCACCTGAACGACCCAACACAGCGCGCTTTACAAAATGAAAACATGCAACGGAAATACATCACACACATACAGAGACCCACACATCCATACCTGCATGTACACACACACTCTCTACAGTAATCGTTGATATGTTGACACGGCAACGTAGAAAAAGCCGCCGATGGCGGGCTCATCCCCAAACACTGGAGATAAAAACTGAGACAATAGGACAGGATAAAACAGGCCTGGACATTTTCAAAGAAAAAATAAAAGAGTGAAATAAATCAGTTAAACACTGGAAAGTTCAAGAGTACGTGTAAGTTAAAAATAAAATAGAAATAAAAGAGTAAAAGAAATCAGCTAAATGCTAAAATTTCAAAGAGGGGTTAACTTCTATGTGGGCAGGTGAGCACAGATTTCGTCTTTCGCCACATGTTCTGTTTTCCCTTTTCTCATTCTCTGCAAATCCTTTGAGTGAATGAGCAGAGCGTCACGGCAACGGAGGTCATTACATGTTCGCGTTCGAAAACCTGATATACGCGTACACAATGTGTACAAGTGTCTGCTGCTGGGTGGAGAAACGCCGTTGTCAGGTTGGACAAATGTGCTGTCGGGGCTGCACTTTTGGGCGGAGCGGGGAGGGGAAGGGAGGGGGACGTAAACACAACAGGCGGCGGAGACCATCCTTGACATTTTGCAAAGAGCACTTGTCTTAACTGCTGCTGAATGCATCATCTGTGCAAAGGGATGATGAATACCCCGGCAGGTGAGAGGGGAGCGCTTCAGCCACACCACCAGAGAGAACTGTGTTCAGTTGAGGGGCCCGAAACACATCTGACCTCCATCCAAACAGGGTCAAGTCAGACAATAGCTTTGTGCTTTGGAGCACAATTGTTAAAAACCCACCAAGTTAATCTTCCTCAAAGTGCAGTTAGGAACCAGTCGGTAGGGTGTCAGTCCAAATGTCAGAAGAGGTCGGACGTTTCTGGGGGTTTTTCAAACCTGACTGCATTTTTTTAAAGGCTGGCCTACTGCAAAATCGTTCTTCCTCCTCCTCCTTTTACCTTCAACACCAGCAACAAACTGCCGGCAGCATGGGGCCAAGTTGTCTTCTTGAATCGAGCAACCTGATGTCTTTGTGGCAGCTCTCGAACATTAAAAAAACAACAAAAAAAAAAAACTCATCTCTTTACATAGGCTGAGTGTGTCTGCTGACGAAAAGGTTGAAGACTTTCTCCTGTTATCCTGTTTGGACCCTTGGCACCTCTTGGTGTTTTAGCCGGTGGAACACACTGGTCTGAGGCCTTTCATGCTTCAGTAGAGGTACATGCACCTTGATAGAGCGTCTTCAATGGGCAGACAGGTCCAACACGAGCAAAAGCAGAAGAGGAGTCGACTGAAGCAGACGCGCAGTGAGTGTGACCAATTATATTCTTTTCCCCCCTCCGCCCCATGTCTGTTACTTTGCACTTGTCTTAAACACACAAACCTGCATCCAAAGGGAAAGTATGCTCTCCTTGTTAAAAAAAAAAAAAAAAAAAAAAAACGGGGGAAAATGCGTGAGAGCAAGTTGGAAAGGTGTGGGTGGACCGCTTTGGGTGTCTTTTTATCTGTTATATCCGTTCTGACAAGTTTCCTGGCCGTTCTGTCAAAGGCTTTGGCATCGAAGGAGGAAATCAAACCCGCTCCGGCTCCGGTTTGAACATAAGAAAATCAATGATGTTAAGATGAGCGCGCTATCACCACCGACATCTGCCCTGCCTCCTCTTCTTCGTTCCCCTCGACCGAGCTCAACAAGAAAAAAAAAAAAAAAAACTTGCATCATTGAGGTTTGTGTACATGGATGCAAACATCAGACCTGAACGTGTCGAGGTGTGTGTGTGTGTGGGAAGGAGGGGGGCATGCAGGGATGTAAATTGTTGAAGAGGTGTGTGTGTGTGTGTGTGTGTGTGTGTGTGTGTTAGATTGCACACTGGGGAATTGTCACATCGCATTATGTTGATTTCTCTCAAATCTGACACTGAACATCAGCGCTGGTGGTTGAAGGTGGTGGAGATCTGAGACGCCCACACACTAAAAGCCTCCACCGGGGTCCTTACCGCTAACGCCTGCTGCACGCTGGAGGATCACTGGGCCGATTTGGGGTCTGAGAGTGAGCAAACAGCCAATTAGAGGGAGCTCCTCGCCCTGTTTGAGGAAGAACTCCAGCTACTGCTGCAAAAGGTATAAATCATCCATAACTCAGCCTTTACATCTTCTCAGCCGTGACTTCCGACCAAGGTTTTTGCGCCCCCACTCCTCTGCAAACATGGCCTGGTGGTATCTTCTGGGAGGACTCCCGTGCCTCTTCTTGTTTGGATGTTGTGGAAACCGGTGCAGGAGCAGAGTGATGCCCTCCCGCGATGGATGTGATTCTCTTTCAACAATGTCGATTAGAGCGGTGACAGCGCTGACTGAGTACGATCGGGGCCTGGTCGGGGTACAAAGAATCGCAGCGTCTCTGTTGCATCCTTTTACCTCGGACTGACCTCTGACAAACCTCTTCTCAGACAGATTTTATTTGTAGAGCGCCAACTGGCGACTGAAACTGACTCTTCAGATAGAAACCCACAAACTCACAAACTTCATAAACCTCGGGCAGATCCAAGGCGGCACGTGGACGGCCATCTGCCTCGACCACTGGGGGTGAAGACCATCCACCAGGAGTGGAAAGGGAAGCTGATATACTGAGAGAGCTGATCGTACTGTTTCTCACCGGGTTCTCAGCTATTCATTTGGATCAAGATCCAATATTCTCACTATGAGCACCCCCCCCCACACACACACACCCCCCGCTTATAGAGGCTATTGTGAGACATGACAGGAGGCAGATGATTGAGCTCCTCTGTAGCAGAGAAGCCCTCAAATTACCACATGATGGATTACAATCAGCATCGGGGGGGCACCAGGGATTGGAAATACCTGCTGGAAAGAGGTGCGGGTCAATATCGAGCTCTCCCCGGGCTGCAGCTGCATATGGGCGCAGCGGCCGAGAGTACACAGCATGTGGAATTACACATAATGAGTGTCGAGAAGTCTGCGCGGCCGACGGGCGGGTTCGCTCGAAGGGTCGGGCAAGTCAGCGCACTCATGTCTAATTCAAAGCGGAGTGAAACACAGACCTGTTTGTCTGGGTGGGAGACGGTGTCCTGTTGTTTTCAAACAGATTGAGGGGGGTGCTACGAAAGAACGACCAGAGCATGGAATATGGAATATGTGCAAACAGGTCTATAATAGCATGGGGTCTGCTGTCAGACCAGTGTTAATCTAAAGTGAATCATTTTCACACCTCAGTCTCCGCTGTGACTGGGTGTTGCATTTACAGCTTTCACTTCGAGTGTGGAAGCGGCTCAGGCAGTAGAAATACCTGTTCACGGTTCAGAATTGTAGCTCCTCATCCCAAGTCTCCAGACGCAAGTGTTTTCAGACCAGGACACGCGTAGGTTTGTCCCACCTTCCACTCAGCGGATCGAAGCGGTTGGAACCACAGCGCTCATACGCAATCGCATGTAACCATTTCTTTTTTTTCTTTTTTTTTTTTTTGTAAGAGTCAGGTAGGCTCAGCAGGCCTGACGGGAAAACAACGACCAACAGCTGAGCGAGCAGGCGAGTCAATAACTCGCACGAATGAGCTGATGACCAAAGACAGCCAGACACCAACAGAGTGAAGGAAGGAAAAACTGTTGAGCAGGACCGGAGGAGGAGACTGGACAGGTTGGGGGGGGGTGAAGAGAGAGGGAGGAGAATCTGGAAGAAGATAAAACAGGAGGGATGTGAAAACAGAGACATACTAGCAGGTGAAACTATACTGATGTAAAATCAAAGATACAGTATTTTAGATAGGTCGATGAAGGTTAAATTACTGAGACTTGTCAGTCCACATTTTTATTATCCAGTTCTATTATCCAGTATTATCCAGTTCTTTTCCATTAAAAACTGAATCCAAATACTCTTTGGCCGACCCAACAAGGCCTCACGTCGTTCTAACAACACATTGTTCAAGGTTTTTCCTCTCATATGCAACTCAAGCTGTTATTTTCGGCATCCATTGAACATTGTCCTCGTCAGTGCTCAGTTCAAGAGCGGTTGAATAGAAGCCGAAGCATTCAGCCGAGACCGTCTGCGGGACAAACACAAGCTCTTTTTACAGGGTTGAACTTCTGACCCTCCAGATTCAGAAAGAATTTGAAGCAGATTTGAAGAGCTCGTAAAAATAAAAGTTTGGAAAGTACTACTACTACTACTAGTACTACTACTACTAGAGCAGAAGTTGCATCATCGTGCTCGAACCCCACTTGACTTCCTGTGGAGCTCCATTACGACTTTTGCCGACTCGTCCTCCCAGGCCAGATACGAGCGTAATCCCTCGGTGCTAAGCCAGGAGCTTGGGGCAGGGAGCGTGTTTCACATCTCGATTCCTCTTATTCCGCTGTGGGGAAGAAGCAAGCCTGGCGAGATCCTGCTCCAAGATCAACACGCGGTTGACAGCCATCTGCTCTACCGCGCTGAAAATCCTCACATGGCAAATACCACCCACTGGCTGGGCTCTGTCTCCCAGCTCCAACAATCAGTCAGCCCCAACAGCCCAAACTGGGAAGATTAGACCAAACAAACAGTCCTGTGTGGTGGACATGTCTCTTTAAACAAAGACATGATGGTGCTCTTTTATTTATGGCGGCATTTATCCGAGGACGAAATGGGCTCTGTGAAGGCCAGGAGGCTCTGTCATTCAAGGGATGGGGGGGGGGTTTGTGAGCCAGTCAAGGCCACGCTGCACTAAACTCCACAGTGGATGGAAAGAAGCTGTGCATATGTGTACTATTACTCTTTCGCTAGCCCCCTCTGGCACATCATTTCCATGAGGACTCCCATAAATCGTTTTAACTGCAACGGAAACATCTTTTGTGATCGCCTGTCCTTCTGTCGGCAAATGTCATTGTCATAATAATACCTGGGAGGGTTCGTTTCACAGTGATTATGAGCGCACGCCGATGGGGCGACGAGGGCAGCGCCAAGTAATCTCAAAGTAGGAAACATCCTCAGGGGGGTGGTGACTTTTATATAGCAATTAGCAGCTCAAGTGTTCTGGATAAAAGCGTCGAGTGAAACAGAGGTAATGTAATGAGAAGTCAGCGTCTCACTTTGGGAACTACAGAAAGGAGTTAGTTCCTTCTCACGGTCGTCTGCTGCTTCTCGCTCCGTTTGTTTGTTTGCGTGTGATGTCACCCGGCTCCGAAGCAGGTTTGCCAGCGTGAAATGACTCACCTGCCGATTTAAGGTTTGCGTCGTTTGCATATTTTCCCGGTTAAAAAAAAAAAAACGAAGTCATCAGGAGACACAGAAAATACGGAACGTTTTGTGATCGCAGACCTCCTGCATCGACCATGCAGTGTTTAATTAATGAAAATGACCAATGCACGCCAATTATCCCGTCACATGAGTAGGAGATGGAAGTTATATCAACAGAGAGTTCAGGTCACAGACAAAGTCTCTAATCAGCTGATTCGAGGCAGATAATGTGCAGTACGTCGTTGCCATGGTGATGACGGGAACCACTGATGGCTGGAACCACGGTCACCTCAGTCTTTATAATGTGAGAAGCCCTGCAGGACAAATGACTACATATTGAATCGACTGAACCGTCTACAGCTAAATATTCATGCATGCATCCACCTCTGTCATTCGAATCCTTTTCCTTCAGAGCAGATGACGTGTGTTGTATGTGGAATGAGCATGTGGACCTCATGTCCGCGATATGGCCGAACAACGAGAGCGCAGACCTCTTTGGATTCATGTTTATGTTCAGTATTCTGAGCACTGCTGAGAGCCAGTATGTTGTGTAGGACTGGGACATCATTAGACAAACGTGTGTATTTGTATTTACTGCGTGTGCTTTCACAGAGGCTTTTGTTTGCTCAGGAATGATTTGACATGTGGTGGGAAAAAAAAAAAAACAAAAAAAAACAGCAAATCCTATGAGCTGGATGGAAACAGAGAAACGTGAACTCCGCAGCTCTGCAAAAGCTAAACAATGTTTTCCAGCAGCCTTCTTGTCAAACATTAGCCGGCCGTGCAACGAAGTAACACATGGAGGAATTTTTTTGTTTGGACCTGGGACGTGTCATCCCGAGTTTAAAAAAACATCTACTACAACAACAGCAGCTTCCCTGTAAATCCATCCATTCCATCCACACTTGCCCACATTTTCATTCCTCGCACTCATCAGACGGAGGATCCTCCATGTCTGGTCCAGCCATCGATCCTCTGCCTATTTGGCTAATTGTCTGCAATTGTGAGCTGTGTGTAATTCACCCCTGGGCGCGATCCTTCAGCTGATCAATCGCATTGACATGCGCGAGTCTTCATGTCTCGATGTGTTTATCGCACCGCTGCGGCGAGCATATGCAGAGAGCTGCTGATGGATGTTTGTCATGTGGTTGGATACGGAACGATCAACATGATTATGAGCTGTTCTCTGTGCAGAAGTGTGTTTTATTTAATTAGCACTGATGCACAAAAAAACCCAAAACACAGCCTTGTTTTTGTTTTTGTTTTTTATCAGAGATAAAGGACCGCAAACAGACTCATGCCAAAGTGTACATTAAGAGGAAAGAAGCAGTTTCTCCTATGTGAGTCCTACAGTGGCGCCTGCACTGGGTGACAAGCCTGATCCATTTGGCGCAGGCGAAGACACAAACACGGGCTGTCTAAAGGGAGGAAGGTAGACTTCAATCAGCTAAAAGGTGATAAAACGTAATTAATTCAATCACCCACTCACTCTCTTTTTCTCCTGCAAAGCGGCAGTGGGCTTTTACTCTGTTGGGGGTGAACAAACACAGGCTATTTAATGGGGAAACTACATTCACAGTTTCTTACTAACGACCTGCCCCAACCAGCCTTTTCTCTCTGAACACAATAACAAGCTTGCATCTGATTCTGTGCCGTGTATCACGCGGCATCTCACAACACAACCCCCCCCCCAGCCCCCACCCCCCTTCACCCC
>CAAKHB010003849.1:33565-43889 GCA_901007665.1 Aeoliscus strigatus
TGTCCTGTAAGTGAATAAACACTGCTTGACCTGAAGACCAGCTGCCTCAATGTTCATTTTTGACTCCAACGGCGAGTGATTTTTCTTACTATTTTGGACCAAGACTTAGCATTGGAAAAAAAAGGTAGTTCAGACACTACACTTCCTAATCATCATCCTTCCGACTCTTGTTCAGACCTTTTTTTAATCAATATGTTGCAGTCTGACACTAACCAACGTGCTGCTCCGATTAGTTCATGTGAATCTGCTTTTTTCTGCCTTCAGCGTCTCTGCTGAATTCTCAAGATGCCAACTGGGTGAACGTGAATGTGTCAAATTAGCCTGTTCTCCCCTTGTGAAATGAACTGTGGTTTAATTCTCCTGCAGATAATTCCAAAATCAGTCCCAGAAGTGTCACATTCTCAAAAGGTCTTTTAGCAGCCGCAGCAGTGATGACGATGAATACTGACTTCAGAAGCACTTGCTCCTTTTTGTACTTTATTCAACAGCAAATGTTTCCAGACTTAATGGATAGTTTTTTGTCAGTACTTTAAATTAGTTTTGGGTTTTTTTTCTCCAAACATTCTACCTCGCTCCTTGTGGCTGTCTATCCTGCACACAAATGACTTGTTCTGAAATAACTTAATGGTTCTCGGATGGATTCAGCAGCCCAGAATTCTGCTTCACAATGGAGCTGAGCAAAGTGGTCAAGTCATTAGAACCTTGGGCGTGTGTGTGTGTGTGTGTGGGGGGGGGGTTCACCACATCAGTCCGTCACCAATGTCTGAGATGCAACCGCAGCATCGCGTTAATGGGAACATTAACAGCTAGAAAAATGAGACAGATTATATTCTGGGCACTTGCATTGTCGCCATAAGTCAGTCAGTGATGATAATGAGTCCGGTAACATACATCAACCACAAGTCGGTGATCGGGTCTATTTTCCAACCACGTTTCCATTTGCAACAGCAGGTCAGAGGCAGTCGACTTTAAAAAAAAACAAACCCAACCAATACGACCAAACCTGAACTGCTTCACTGACGTCAACAACAACATGGTTTATCACGTGTGAATTAGTCAATTTAGGGTTTAGGACAATATTCTATGAGCAGATACATGTGCATGATCCCTTGGTCTTGTTCATACCATCTTAATATTGAAAATATGATAAAAAAATTTAATTTTAAAAATTAAATGTTAAACACACATACTGTCACACAAACCCCTCAGATCACATTGACTTGGACAAATTGTGGAATAACTCCAGTTCTATACCTCTGTAAATTCCCTATGTTTATGTAGCTGTGAGAACAGAAACTTTTCTCATCCAAACCTTTTTTTCCACTGCGATAAGCCCGGTTTGTTTAAAGGTGGAGGTAGGCAGCGTTGTTTAAACCCCCGCTGAACTATTTCTTCCTGTGATCACTGGATCAGTGGAACTACAAACACAGAGAAACTAACAAAGGAGACGTTTATCCGGTGAGTGTGTTTCTTTCAGGATAGACGTAGCTGCCTGTGCATGCGCCCCACGCATGCCTGCCGTGTAATGGAGCGCGCACACTCCTCTAATTGTTATTACATTGAGTCTGGGGAAAGCGAGCCGGAGATTAGCTTCAGACAATTCTGTTGATTTGAGACTTTTGCACTTTGGAATGAGTTGGTATCCTTCTGTCAGTTTCTGTTTATTACATTTTTCTAAAACAAAAACATGTAAAAGGCTGCAATTGTCCTAGTTGAAATATTCTGGAACAGTGCTATTGTCTATTTAAATAAACATGGTTCCTTTCTTTCCCCGACATTCATTTTTGTTGGCTCCTCGTTAATAATTAACTGAATGAAATTTCAGACAGAATGCATTCATAATTAAGGCTTTTCATGTTCTGTGTGCATTTGTGTCTGGCATCAGTCACAGCATATGAGCTACCCCTTGATTTCTACTTGAAAAGTTACTTAAGTCTTTCATTTCCCATTCTGCAGCACAGAAGACAGGGTCACAGGGACAGAGCAGAGTGCTCAGGTTATGAGGAATGACAGATCAGGGAGGGGTAAATATCAGAGCTGGGGTTTGTGGTCCTGCTGCTCCGAGGCCCCGCGTCTCCTCGGCTCCTGTCAGCTCATCAAGGCCAAGTCCCTGCCTATCCTCGCTGGAATACCGCATCAAACAGCCCGGGGAGCCTTTTATCCCAAACAGAACGCCACCTCTTGTCACAGCCGAGGCTCGGAAACAAGCCGAACATGGATGGCAAAGTTTAACACGGCCGAGTGAAAGTCAATACCCTGCCGAGTTGGCGTACAACAGACAAGAGAGGGGGGGGGCGATGAAAAGGTCACAAGGAAAATGGGATCTTGAAAGAAACAGCTTGCCTGAGACAAGCAGGAAGCCGGCTGATACCAGGCAACCAGTTAATGTCACGGTTCACTCTTTCGACCCTGTGCCAATTCTGATGTCTCACAATTAAGGCCAAACATCTTATTTTTGTCTCTTCCACCAATTACTGTAAAGGTTACTGCTTTTTGTGAAGTTGTGAACTTTGCTTGTGTACAACAAATCTTCCTTTCACATGTGTATCTATCTACCTCAACACCCAATGTCCCTTTGTTTTGACCGGTCGCCAAAATCAGGCTTGAAAAGGTTTGACGGCACCCCAAAGACATGGAAGAACTCTTTGTACTCTGGCTTGTTCTGCTCTATGCCATTTTTAATCTCAGGCAGAAGGAAGAGAGCTGCTCCTCTTATCTTAGATGACATGGAGGCTTTGCTGCCTCTCTCTGGCGCTCTCTCATCTTGCGCTTGTGAAACGTAACCCTCTTTCATGCTTTCCTCTCTTTGGTGGCTGTGGTGGCAAAGTGATGCACTGAATGCAACTGGCTGAATTCTGTTGAGTGTATTCCATCTGAAGGCTGCTGTATAATAAGTAAGGCCAAGAAGGGCGAGCTGTGAGCAGTGTGCCACCCTCCAGAGCTTTTCTTTCTCTTTAAATCAAATGTTGCCATTGTTTTTTGATTGCCTGTTGGTTGTGCAGCACGATTCAGAGCTCATTTAACTTTAAAACTTGAGTGTCAGGAATGCTTGGTGAAAGAAAAAAAAAAATAATAAAAATCTCTCGCAACATGAAGTGGAATTATGCATGGGGCAATCCTATTCATGGTACAAACAAAAAAATAATAAGAATTCTACCACAGTCTTATCATTCATTCATCCTATTAGGCCACAAATAAATCTCATCAGCTCGTTCAAGTAACTAGATAAAGATGACATACTAATCTTCCCAGAGAGGTTTGTAGAAAAAATGTCTTCAGTAGCAAAGAATGTAGCTATGTGACGTAACCAACAAATGCTGGTTGAATTGCTTGCTATCTCTGTCAGTCAGTTAGTAAGCTAGCTAACATGGGTCTCACGTTAATTTAAACGCTATCTGAAGCTTCTCTTTAAAGCTGTCTAAACACGCTAACTGTAACTAAGCTAACATATTGACATATTGACATTAGCTTAGCATGGTGGCTGTTAAGGAGATATATATATATATGCATCTTTATTTCTTGATAGTTGGTGGCTGGTGAAGTACTTCTTATAATGATGGCGTGGGTACTATTTGTGGATTGGTAGTGGGTGTCTTGATATATTCTGAGTAACAACGTTCATGCCAAACTACTGCAGAAGCACAAGTCCACTCGCTGTGACTCTTCCACGCGCTATCTTAAATACTGACGTGATTTGTAACTCTTAACAACCATGAAATCAGCATTGCGAATGAAAGTCCTGAGCAGTCGCGTAGAACTCGGTGCTTCCAACGAACACGTCATGGCCTTTATCGCTCTTAAGAGTAGGCGTGCTTCACCTGACGTGTGAAAGCAGCGTGTCCGTGTAACATCCTACACATACGGCGAAACCAAAGTCCAGCAACATGCAGAACATGACTGTATCTAATCTGTTTCTACGGCGGATCTGGGCCTTTGTGAGGGGACCTGGAGGGACTTGTTTTTCAGACATCTACCACGACAACAGACTTTAGAAGCAGACAGAAGCCTTCCATAAGCCCAATAGGTTCAATTTGTTCTGCCAATTATCATCCTCTGACTTGCCACAGTGATGGAAGGTGTTATTCAATGGCACTGAATCGCCCCCCACTGTGTGCCCCACCCCGACAAAGAGAGAGCCCCTGCATTATCTGTGTGTGTGTGGGGGGACGGGGGGGTGCTTCTAGTCAAACCTTTGCTGACAGATTGGCTGGGGCGCAAACCAGTCAGGTCTTCAAAGAGACAAAGACGGTGGGGAGGCCAGCATCGAATGAAGGGGAGGGGGGGGGACTCGTGGTAAAGAAGAATGACCTGCCAAATGAGAAAGAAGACATACTGAATGGGACTGAGAGGGAGAGTGAAAAAACATATTGAACCGATCGAGAAGTGCTACCTTTGACCATCTGGATCTGGTGAAAATAGCCTTCATCTGTATTTTTAGCGCTGTACAAAACACCAAATTACTCTGTCAGGAAAATTATGGGGAGTCAGCAGGCTGTCGAGTGGAGAAAAAAAAAGAGCAGCCTATGGACTATGAATAGCAGGGAAAGTTTGCAAACTTATATGGGCAGTGACATCACATTATTTTCCACGATAAATATAATATGGAAACAGTTCCGACACTGTAATGAAAAAAATACAAGAACCGGCGCAGCCGCGTAGAACACTGCTTGTTCCAGTGTATTCTCATTTCTGTTTAAACATGGTTGAGTGCATATGATTTCACTCTGCCAGCCCCTCAGTGCTGCTTAGAAATATGAGAGAGAATCAAGTCTGAAAACCGCATTTTGCCGCATTAGATCTATGATTGTTCAGATGAGACACTGCTATTTTCATGCTCCGTGCTAAACAAGGAACACATCTCCGTGACCATGACTAATCTCCCTTATGTCCATTGGTGGGGACTTCATTTTTCAGGATCTTTTTGCCAATTTGAAAAACTAATTGCCTCTTCTCTGTCTGAGCGACCAGTTGAATATAATGCAGCTAAAACTTTATCTTTTATGCTCATAAATCCCTCTACAGAAGCAGCCGTGTACAGCACCGGCTCATTAAAATGCATTAGGGCAGGTTCTCCTGCAGGAAGGGGGAAGTGTCTTTTTTTCTTTTTCTTTTTCCTGCTTTCGTCCTCAGCCTTTTCGTTTTCTACTTTGCTGGTCAGTGATCCAAGGACCCAGCAATCTCCACTCACACACACACACACACACACACACACTCACACACACTCACCCCCACTACGCTGGTCATTCACGTGCAGACACTGTGACACGAGAGAAGTGGCGTTTGCGGTGCATGCAAGCGGATTTTCTTCCGTCTGCGTCCCTGATTTCACTCCACCTCTTGTTTTTTTTTTGTTTTTTTTCCCTCACTCCCCCTAATTTCACCCCCGTCCTGTCATCAATCTACCCCCCTGCGACTCTTCCCGCTCTCCTCCTCCTCGTCTCCCTCTTTCTCCACCTCTGCTCTGTCCACAGCCATTTCCCATCCGGGGGAGGCCGTCCTACTGATTGTAAAGAGGGACAATTGGTCCTTTACTCTGATTGGGTCCCGGAGATAAGCAACACAAGCGGATGAGAGCGTGTAGACATCCACGAGAAGCAGAAAGCAGCAGTAAAGGAGTCGGAGACAGCAGGATAGGATATATATTTATGTCTGCTATAAATGGGGAAAGGGGAAACTTTACAGTGAGAGGGAGCGTGGACTCAAGGTGACTTTAGGGAAACTGATGCGCAGGAGGCAGAAGCTTTCACAACTTTTACAAGGGAAATTTAGAGAGTGTGCGGGGAAAAGAACAGAGCAGTGAGAAGAGAGGAAAAACGAGCATTTTTTTTTTCCACCTGCGTAGGACTGAGAAAGGAATAAAGTTGAAAAGGTAAGGCATGATTTTTTGCTGTAAGAAAATCTCTTGCAATCATGTTTTTTGGTTCTTTTTTTTTTTTTTTTGAAATGGCAGTGATGCTTTAAAGAACAGCCGAGTTGTGTGAATGATTTAAGGGTGACTGGGGATTTGACAGCTGTAACTAAACGGTGAATGGAGAGACGCTGAGGGCTGAGATGAGTAAAAGACGAGGTGGAGCACTGTATCATTACTGCTGCGAATCAGTGTTTGTTTGGGGCTTTTTCCCTTTTAATTGACATACAATGTCTGTAGAAGCTGTCAAAAGTAGGTCAAGGTGAACATCGTGTGTGTGTGTGTGTGTGTGTGAGGGGGGGGGGGTGATGGTGGGGGTTGGTGGCACAAGAAGAAACTTTTGCGAACATGAGCTCAGACGCACAGCGCGACTCCAATTCTCTGCACGTCTGCACTGTCGCAACTTCAAACAAATCACGCTGCAGGAGAGGAATGCCTATCTGCTTTTTTACAGACTTGTGTTTGGCATTCAGACCTCATTTCTCAGCCGGAGCCAAGGTTCAACTTTTCTCTCCTCTATCAAACCCATTAAGCTATCACCCTATCGCCTGTCTTGTAAAGCTCAGGCTGACAAATAAGACTTGAGATTGGCATTTGTGTCTCTCGCCGGAGTTGAAAAGAAACGTTCTTGCCACTATGAGAGGCAGTAAAGGCTCCTGTGAAAGACGAGCATCATGTGCGGGCCGTCGGGTTTAAGATTCCTCTCAGGGGAGTTTGGCTGTAGTTGTAGGAGACGAGTTTGGCTGTAGTTTGAACGTCTCTGGCCCCGAGGCTCCGCTGTTTGATTTCCCCCCCCCGATGACGCTCATGCGTGGTGACATTATTTCCACGCACCAGTGGCTGGGATGAATGCCAGTTTGTGTGATTTAATTTCACCATAAATGACAAGGCTTCTTTTTACGGCTTCCACTGAGCGATAAACGAACCGAATGTGCAGCGAGGAGACGAGGTACAAGTACAAGATGTTGCATAGAATCACTGAAAACCGGAGGTATAACTATCGGATGTAGTGTGTTTGTGTTTTTGCAAAGGCTAGAAAAAGAGACGGCTGCAGCTCAGCCAGCACACGGCGGCAAATAGTAGTGACAGACGAGTAATTAAAACACCTTACAGTGAAGCAGCCGCAGGGGGGCAGGCACTCGACTCGGCACACGGCTTCACAGGCCGATGCCCGGGGAGCTCCCCACAATTAGAGAGCACGGTGGAGGCAGGTTCAAAGCCTAACCCATGCCAGTGTCTCTGTCCTGGGGGGTGTGCAGGGTTAGAGGAGCGAGGACGAACGGAGGGTAGGCTGACACACACACACACACACACACACACACACACAGGCATGCTGTGCATCCACAGATATCTTATATTCATGCCCAAATACAAACAACTGTGTGATCTTGAGAGAGTTTGGCTGGAATACAAACCTCCCTCAGCCCGAGTCGCTGTTTGAAGCTCGTCTGTGAACCGGCTGAAGGAACTGGGTTTCCGCTGCAGGCGGTGATGATGGAGGCCGTCAGAGACCAGGAGTCCAGGTCTTTATCCTGACTTTACACACATGTACAAACTCCACCAGAGGCCAGACTGCGGGAGGGGAGAAAGTCTGCTTATTAAAAGTTAGTTCAGCAGTTGTAATGTCATTTTATGCAAATGTGTGAATAAATATTAGCGTTCGCAAATAAATAAGTTGGCTCTGTTGTGAAACGGCGTCTGTCACACTCGGCTCTCCAGCCGAGAAGCCAAATTAGATTTGTGCGGAAGAAACCCCAACGTCTTGCGACTGCAATCCTTTTTGAAAGGCATTTTCTCCAACCTGCGGAAAAAAAGAGCATCCATGCCGCCCCGGCTTGGGTCAGAGATATGCAGAGCCTTCGTGGTGGCATCTCACCCCCCCCGCCCCCATGCCTAATCAATTGAGGTTAACAAATTGGCCATGACGTTTCACCCGGCCAGGGTGGGTGGAACCATTTTGCATGGATCCACCCAGTTTCATAGACCCTTTTCCACAGTCTGGGAGGGCTCTTTTTAAAGCTGAGGTGAGAGGAGCGCAGACATGGCCACTGTGAAATCAACACGTAATAATGCTCCATACAGTTCTTAAACAGGGCGAAGCCTCACTGATGTACCACACACTGAGCTGGCCTTTGGGAACCTCCTTCCAGGCATCAGGCTTTTTTAGACTGGAGCTCTTAATGACTTTTTAGAGAGCCGGACACACTTTTCATGATTGATTCAATCTTGTTTAAATAGTTTTGCAAGTCATTTGCAGCGATCCATGCTCACGTCTTGAATCCTAAAAAATGTGTTTTCCAAACAAGCCGAGGATGGTAAATTCGATCTCTGATCCGCTGGTTGAGTTACAAGGTTCCACATCCATTTTACATAAAACTGATTATGAGCTGATAAAATTATACTGGAATTTGAATCAACAACTGCTTTCATTTATTTCACCCATTCATCATATGGGATACAAATAAACACGTGTCATGGGTTCATGCGCCGGCTTCCGGGCAGGTGGAGTGCGCCAGATTATGTGTTCCATAACTCAGTCATCGACTCATATCGTAGCGGTTGTTTGTGTTTGTTTTCGTCCTCTGGAAGGAACCAATCATCCCTCTACGGCTCATGTCGGCGCCGGACGATGACGTCCTGTTGTTGTCACGTCGCAGTTAAACGGAGCAGCAGGTGGACTCGGAAGAAGCTGTAACAACAATACGGCCCATCGTTTGTCACACCAGCTGCTCCCCCTGACAGTCACTGTCACTGTAACCTGTTTCCCTCCTCCCTGCTCAGCAAACACCTTCTTCTCCATCCCAGTTTGACATGATGTTAAATTTGAATTCTTTTCAGATTAAAAAAAAAAAAAATTCAAATGTTGAATGGAAATACTGGGAGGGGGGGAATGTGTCAGTCCTGTGGGAAAATACCTCCTCGCCTTAAGTCTGGCAAAGCTTTTTCATATGATCCCTCCTCCACCCTTCACCCTCCGCCTCGCTCCTCATCCCGTCCCCTTTCACAGCCTGCGTGGCAAATGCCATCTGCTTTTTCTTTAAACAAGCGAGATGCCGTAAGATTAGACGGAGAAAGTTGTGTGAGGTGTTTTGCCAGCACAATTATATAGCATGTCACTTCATTAGGCACGACAAAATGGAGCAAAATGCTCGGGTGCAAGCTGTGACCTTTGCAGGGAGGAGCTGCCGGGAGGTGTGTGTGTGTGTGTGTGTGTGTTGGGGGTGGCGGGGGTTTGTGAGCGGGACCAAACTTTACTTCATAATGGCAACCAGGCTGTCTGAATGGACAGAAAAGACGGGGAGCAGGGAGGTCAAGTGTCAGCCATCCTGCCAAGCGGCCCTCGCAGTGCAGCACGCCCACACACACACACACACACACACTCAGCCCTGCCTCCTGCTGACAATGCAGCCACGCCCCCCCACCCTTCACCGCCTTTTGTACCTCTTCCACAATGATTAACTGAGCTTGGCGATTCAGAGAGTCTGCAGTGCCACAATGCACTCTCTCTTACAAAACATAATGGAGTCAACCCGTGAGTCACACAGTCCGTCTTTCTTCACTCAAACCCAAACTCTCCCCCTGCCAACAGCCCCTTTCCTTGTCTTCCTTGCCTTTTGACCATAAATCTGCCTATTTTCTCTCAGCTCATTAATGCAGGAAGAGCAGACAAATGCGTCCATTCTCCTAATACACACAAAAAAAAACCTAAATCCAGACGGAAAGAGGCAGCGTAGGTGCCATGAGCTGCATGCGGAAAAGTATTGATTAGCTCAAATCAATGCATAACCATAAAAAGCATCCCCTGCAAGACATCCACAGGAATCGATCCCACTTTCTCTGAAGATCCCTATGATGATTAGATCAAAATAGCAATGCAGAGGGAGAGGGATTTTAGTGGAATGAAACCTGACATGGAGGATCTACTATCGAGGAGGAAGAACTACAATAGTAATGAGCGATGTGCAGCGCTGAAGGGAACATATAGAGACAAGAGTGGTGGTTATGGAAACACTACCGTTCTCAGAATATCACACTTTTGCAGAAGGTGTGAAGGAGTGCACCTCTCACCTCAGGATTTGAGAAGTGTGTGTGTGCACAAAATGAGATTGAATATGTAATTGATATGTAAACAAGTGGAAATCTTTTTCCATCATGGGGCACAGAAAACTCAGAAAACTCGGGGGACTTCGACTTTAGACTGTATTGTCCCCTTGGGGAAATTCTTTTCCGCAGCACCGTCTCCATTCGACATACAACACTGAAGGATAAACAACCAAACATTGTTGATTAATAAGTCCACGCTCTGGTCGGTTCAGCGAGGCCTCTTGTTAAGCTTGTTAAGCTCCTCCCAAAGCGGGCCCTGCTGCACATCAGTGCCCTGTGCCTGCGTCCTGGGGGGGGGGGGGGGTTTAGTGG
>CAAKHB010003849.1:44216-62317 GCA_901007665.1 Aeoliscus strigatus
GGTGTTTAGTGGATGTCTGATGTCCTGTTCTATTGCGGTTGCGATGCATGTAATGACCCTGTTGTTTAGATCTGTGAGCTTTGGTGCAGGTAGCCCTGTTACTCTGGACTGGGTCCAACACTCACTGATTCTCTCTTCTAGGACACCGACGAGAAAAGAGCAGACAACTGCGGCTGAGAAGGACAACGAGGAGAACATCTCTTGAGCTGCTCCTTCCTGCCTCACGATGGGGGTCCGATCGCGTGTTCCAGCAGTTGCCAACGCCCTGATCCCTGTGGGTGTCCTGGTTCTGACGCTTCTGCCTCTTAGCCTTCATGGTAATCCTGCAGAGGAGGAACGGACGAGCAGCTCAGCACTGCTCCACAGGGTGAAGAGAGGCTGGGTGTGGAATCAGTTTTTCGTCCTGGAGGAATACACCGGCCTGGAGCCCCTTTATATCGGAAAGGTCAGCGTTTCCTTGATACTGCTGGTCAACGTACACACACGCATGCACACACGTTAAGGTAGAAGCCGAAAGCTGAAGCTAGTAGCTGGATGGCTGCTGACTTCCCTGCATAAAGGTGCCTCGGAGTCTGTGCTGCAACAACACTTCAACTTTGATTTTCAAACAGTGAAACCGGAAATGTCTACATAAGCCACTCCATAGCCTGGAGGTCCCCTCCTGCTTGGACCGGAGTGAAACTCATGAATGCAAAGAGAAGCTCATGGGTGGCCTTCAAACTGCAAAGAAGAAAAAAAAAAATTGAATCCCGATATAATTTTTTGAACGTAATGCATCCGTACTTGGAGGGGAAAAAAAAAAAAACTTCTTTGAACCAGAGCCAGACAGGAGCGATTGACGTAATTGACTCAAACTGGGGATTCACTCAGTCAGCTCTGTTCCACAGAAGGTGGACGGGGGCATGTCTGCAACCCAGCTGACATCTGAAAAGAGCAGGGTCTTCTCACAAAGGAGCACTTTGATCGCTCAGTCCCTAAAGGGATTCGAGCGTTTGATCAATACCTGTAAGTCCTGGCGGCATCGGTGGAGACACAGAGCAATCTGGCAAACTGCAAAGGGAAATTACAATGACATCACTAAAAATAGGTTCGTCATGTTCAGAGAGCACATCACATCCAGCCTGTGGAATCATGGGGAGTGTCTCATGTTTACCATTTTATCAGTTAAGGCCAATCAAAGTGAGCGAGTGAAAGCGGGTCCTACTTTGCGTCTGTCGAGCCATCTGCAGTGGTGCCGACATCATTTCTCCGCTACGATTAGCATGAATAACATATCGTTTAGTCATAATTTGAGTCACACTGTCGTCAAACATTATTTCCAGACCTGTGGATGGATGAACCACTCACCCTCTGAAGTGTTCTGGGAATGAGGCAAAGCTGCGTAAATAGTGAAGAATGGCGAGGAACATGTTAACGAGCCCTGAGAGTTCTCTGTCGCACGTAAAACTTCTCATACGTTTTATAAACATACATCTGATTTGAGAAGTCAGTCAGAAGGAAAAAAAAAATCTTTCTAACGTGAGTTTCCGCTCAGGAGCAGCTGGTTTTTGGGCGATCCTGATCCTGACAAAGGGGCACTCTGAGGACTTTGCTCTCTTTATTCTTTCCAGTTTGCAAACTTCTTTGAATCAGCCCAGTCACATTTATTATCCAAACTGATTCTGACGACTCTCGAAGAAGATTTACTGCAGCCTTCCTGGTTTTTCTCACCTCAGCTCAACCTGCCATGCATCTCTGTTGTTGACGTTCGCCGAAGGGCTTAGTATTTAAAGCCGGCGAGATGCTGGAGGTTTTAGGCTGTTGGCTGTGGCTGTGAGCAAGGTGGTAATTGATAGCCTGAGTGTCAAACACCATCCTTTCAGAGGCTCAGGTGGAAACGAAAGATCAGTGGAGAAGAAGGCGGAGGAGGTGAAGGGAAGGCACCTGCCTGAGATATATCACCGCGAGAGACAAGGCTGAAGCCTTCAATGGGGTGTTGATTAAAAAAAATCTATTCCGGTCTGAGCTCGGCGGCGTGGCGCTCGGCAGAAGAGAGTGCGGGTGGGCAAGTTGTCCGAGGAGATAGGAGAAGCTTTATTGTCGGGTGAGGGAATGACAGTCGTTGTGAAGATTGCTGTGGAAACATCACGGAAATAACAGAAATGAGTGCTGCAGCGTGAAACTTTTGAAAACCCCCAGCTTAGTCTTTTCACACCGTAACGACACACAATCAAAGGCTGAGAGCGTCTGGAAAGGGAGCGTGTGTTTGCGACGTTTTGTCAATGTCACGCTGCGCGCTCGCCGTGCACATCGCTTGATTATATACACAGAAGACCGAAATCAATGGGGGCGTTTAATTCTGCTCCGTCTGTGCGATGGCAGTGGATATTCATCATTCGCACACACTCACCACCACCCAAGGCGTGACTTCACTTCAGCAGGCTGCCATTTGCGCTCACCGGACACATGAAGCTTTTGATGGTGCCGCGCCGTCGCCCATGGCAACAAAAGGGCCATAAACGGCGATTAGACGTCTGGTCTAGTGACAACTACAATATCAAAGTATGTTTAGAAACACCGGGGAGGCTTGGCGATCATGTGGCCACTGGTCAAATTAGGAAGATATTTGTTGTGAATCTTTTTATGCAAATTCGGAATGAATTTAAAAAATGTGTCTGAAAGGGACATTTGTTTTGAAATATTGGAGCAATATTGGAGTAAATAAATGGAGTACAGAGTCTGAGAAATATGAAGAGCGTCCCAGCACAAAACATCCTGGCAAGCCCATAAAAAGGCCAAACAGTGTTTGTCCACATGTGAAATCATGTCGTGTCCTAAACTTACAAGAAAAGAGGCTTGTTTTTTTTCCCCCGACAAAGTTAAAATTAAAAAGAGGTCATCATTAACCTGCGAATACAGAAAAGAATAAAAAAAAAACACAAAGGTCCTGAGTTACTACTGAAATAATGGTATGACGATGTTCTATATTTGTAAATAAAGGATCCACTGTTGGGGAACGTGCTGACGTGTCAACATCTCCACAGCTTCACTCAGACATGGACAAAGGTGACGGCTCCATCAAGTACATCCTGACAGGTGAGGGTGCAGGCACCACCTTCACCATCGACGACAGCACTGGGGACATTCACGCCATCCAGAGGCTGGATCGGGAGGTGAAGGCCCAGTATGTTCTCCGAGCCCAGGCCCGCAACCGCCTGACGGACAGACCCCTGGAGCCCGAGTCCGAGTTCATCGTCAAGATCCAGGACATCAACGACAACGAGCCAAGGTTCCTGGACGGACCCTACGAGGCATCTGTCCCCGAAATGTCCCAAATAGGTAACTGGCAGCGAGAAGACGACCATAATCAGGGGGACAGATGGAGATGGAGAAAGACACTGAACGGTCGCCTGTTCAGCAGAGCTACAAACTCACAGCAACAAAAACAAAAAAAAAGAAACAAACAAAGGACATACTCGCCCCGGCAGAGTCGAGTCCTCGTTGTGGCTTGGCCGTACCAGCTCGTCTCCATCTGTTTCATTAACAATTCATGAACGTACTTTTGCGGTTACTTTGAAGTAAATAAGCATAGTTAACTCTGGAAGCTGCTTTAGCCGCAGATGGGGCGGGGGGGGGGGGGGGGGGGGGGGGGGGGGGGGGGGGGGCATGTTAGCATCTTTCTTTGGCCTCCTCATCCAACTTTTTCCTCTCATCTTTGCCCTTCTGTTTCTCACAAGGAACATCTGTGATCCAGCTAACCGCGACCGACGCAGATGACCCCACGTATGGTAACAGTGCTCGTGTGGTCTACAGCATCCTGGAGGGACAGCCTTATTTCTCCGTCGACGCCAAAACCGGTAGGGCCGCAAAAAACTTCACCAGCCCCTTGACTTTTCTATAGATTTGTGAGCTGAGAACGCATTCACACTCATTTGGGAAGCGCAGCGGGGCTCCCGCCGTTGCTATGAGACAGCCCAACACTTAACCGATGCTTTGTGGCAACTCCTGAAACCTGATGGAGAGGAAAATGTGACTTTTCAGAGAAAAGAGAAGGAGAACAAAAGGAAACCTGTGCTTTTTTTTGGTGTTTAGCCTGCTGATTGAAACTCAGTTTTTTTGCCTTTTCACAAAATTTCAGTCAAAAGTGTGTGTAGGTGCAGGTGTGTGTAATCCTGGAAAATGACAGACAGCAACACTGATGTTGATGTCTAAGATTGACCGGTGGTGGTTTGTTGAACCATGAGTTTGCGGTTTATGGCGACCTACAAAAGTCGCTGTGTGCCTCTGTGAACCCGGAAGTGACGGATTCGATTTATCATCATCTCCAGGCTGCAGACGTTTAACAAGCGTCAGACTGGGAGGGGTGAGAGCTTGATCCGGGCGCCCACGTTAAAGGTGTTGACTCAGGTGGAGCCGCCTCATCTCGTGTCAAGTCCAGCTCATTACACGTGCGCCGGTGTCTCGCCCAGTGGCGGAACTGGGCCGTAAAAGTGTCCCAAGATGAACCCAAACTTTGTCCACTGGGGACACACTGAGAGTAATCTGGCTTTATTTTGTTTTTGTTATCTGGTGCATTTGCATACACCGGTTTAATTTCACTCATTATGAATGCGAGGAGGCTGCACATGTCTCAGTGAAATTCATCCTGTATCGGGTCTTATCTTGAGTCTTTGTCCGGCTGTCGCTCTGGTGGAAGAGAAGGTTTCACCCAAACTGAATTGGTTTTGTGTGCTGACGTGCCCTTGAGCAAGATATTTGCTCCATGCATCCATAAAGTCTTCTCTCGCCCAAACACCAGCAAGAAGGGAAACTTAAAGAAAATGTTTCACTTAAATACTGCTCAAGCCTTTTATGTGGGAAAATTCTCGTAGGCCGTCATGTTATTTTTGCAGATCATACATCACTGTGTGAGAAATCCTGTGATTAAAGTAAATCACCACCTACAGAGTCGAAGAGAAGTGGCAAGTTTCATTATCCCACACTCACGCTGCCTCTTTTCCCGCTCCGTTGAACACCCGTCCATTAGGCGCCGCTGGCTGACCTTTAATTCACCTCTGGTTCTCTTGATGTCTCTCCTCAGGCGTGGTCCGCGTCTCGCTGGCAGACATGGACCGGGAGACCAGAGAGAACTACACGGTGGTCATCCAGGCCAAGGACATGGGCGGCCAGCTGGGAGGTCTGGCCGGCACCACCACGGTCAACATCACGCTCAGTGATGTCAACGACAACCCCCCGATGTTCGACCAGAGTAAGGAATGACTTTCATTCTTCTTATGTCCTGTTCCAGTTTAAACTCTGGAAGCATAGAACGGAGTCCATTTAAAATCTGGTCTCTCAGCGGCCACGGTCAATGCTGTGTCAGATATGTTAAATTGATCTCCGACAAACTGCATGCAGTCAAATACACCACGTGGAACCACCTTGCTAGATGTAAATAGTACACACAACGCTCTACTTGTACTGTACAAGTGGAAACGACCGTGCGTACACAGTGAACTCTGCACCACGGGGGCTGACGTTCACGTTCATACGTGCAGCCAGCTGTGGCTGAGATGTACCACCAACCCCACACGAGAGCCTCCAAGCCTGCAAACGGCCCTGACGGACACCCACATTTCTAAATACGACATGCTGGATCTTGTTTTGACTCGTGGTCCCGGAGGTGCAGAGGCCATTCAGAAGAACTGCCGCCTGCGTTCATAGCTACAAACCAAATGAACCAAATCTCCCTCCAGGCCCCTTCACGTCTCATGTTCACCCAGCCTTCGGCCTTTCTGTCCTTCTCCCTCTGTCCGTTTCTGGTGGCCGGTCCCCAGCCGTTTGCCCCCTGGCCTCCTCCACCCCGCCCACCCCCCTCAGCCACCAGTCAGCCCATACTGTCTCTCTGATTATTCCAATTTCCGTTCCTTTCATTAGCGTCTCCCGAAGGTCAGGGGGTTGCCTAGCTGTCCGCGGTTATCGCAGCCTGGCCGACGGGTGGCTTCAACCACGAGACAAAGAAAACACCCGCAGACACCACCCACTTCCACTTCCACCGCTAGTCCCCCACCAATTAGCGCCATCACTTCGATGGAACTTTGATCGGTTGTGAAGAGCTTCGGGGATTCCCCTCTGTCAAGCGCAATGTGCAGACATTTCAATTTGGACCACGGGGAGCACCACAAATTGGGCAGCTGTCACCTCTGCTTTGAGGTTAAACGGTAGATGAAATTCAAGCTGACCCACGAGACAGTATATAACCCAATTGTCAAGCATTTATGGAGTCATTTATTCAAGGCTGCTGAGACGTGATTTTGAGAGGCCAGTGGTGGAGATGACGGTGGAGGTTTGGCTCCCTCTAGTGGAACAAGAGGGGGAAACAACTGAACGTCCGTTTATTTCTCCAGGGCTGTACCAGATGAGCATCCCAGAGACGGCTTCTGTGGAGTCCATCGTAGGTCGGATTTGGGCGAAAGACAGGGACGTCGGCGTCAACGCTGAGATGAAGTACAGCATCATCGACGGAGACGGAAGGGACACGTTCGGTATCAGCACCGACCCCACCAACCTCTTCGGCATCATCACGGTGAAAAAGGTAGGCAGCCATGTACCAGCTACGGGTTTTACTGTCGACGTCCGTGCGGTCAGCACCAGCGCCTGTATCATTCCTCCACCTGCCTCTTTGCGTCCACCTGCCAGCCGCTGGACTTTGAAAGCAAGCCCAGCTACACCCTGAAGGTAGAGGGCGCCAACACCCACCTCGATCCCACGTTCCGGCACCGCGGGCCCTACAAGGACGTCACCATCGTGCACGTGAGCGTGGAGGACGTGGACGAGCCCCCCGTGTTTGACCTGCCGGCGTACTACATCGAGCTTCCGGAGGACGCCGAGATCGGGACGATGCTGAAGACGGTGTCCGCGAGGGATCCAGACGCCGCCAACAACACAGTGAGGTGAGGGAACGCACATCCTGCACTACCCAGTCTTCATGTGGCCTCCTGGTCCAGTGCACAGACCCCAGGGCTGAAGGTCAGCTGATTAGAATCATGTGTACTCCAAGTGTTAGTTTGCAAGTTTATTGTACTTTTATGTACTTAAAGTAGCACCAGTGTAGTTTTAAATACACTCTGGAGCTCTGCTGCAGCTTATAGTCCAAATGAACTGTTACACACATTTATTGACTTCACATTTTGTCTGGAAGTTTCCTTTCATGAGAAATTAACACAAACGTGGGGGGAAAAAAAAAAGTTAATTATTTTGTATTCCGTGGATGAAAATCAATAAAAATCATCTAGTCTTTAAGACTTTTTCCATAAATACCCACCGACCAAGTGTAATTATATAGCGCCTTTCTACACCTTCATGGTGCCCAAAGCGCTTCACAACAGCACTGCCAGGTTGGTGGGTCACTGTACGACCCACTCAACCAACTGAGCCACAGCCGCCCGTACGTGACACACACCAGGAACATTCCGAGAACAAAGTGTCAAGCTGTTGCGTTTAGTGGTCTCATTTGATGTTTAGTACAAATAAAGTGAATAACCAACAGCTGACAGCTGGACTGTACTGTAGCCGTGTGAGCCAGCAGGGGGCAGCATCACATCATGACCTCAGCAGTGATACCCACTCATGGCTCATCAGTGTGTGTGTGTGTGCGCTGACGCAGATGATGGGCAGAGCTAAAGTCCATATCAGCAGCGACAACAAACATGTGGCAGCCGTTCACCTGCCTTCATTTCTAGAAAGAAGGTTTTGTGAAGAGCAGATGTTGCACGGTGGGCTGACTGTCCAGGTTGCATCTCTCATGGACTAATTAGACAAAGAGGCTCTAATTAGGCGATTAATCATGCAAAGTCATGGACTGCAGCAGCGGACGAAGGCTTCACGCGCCTCAGGCCGCACGCCGTTCCAGCTGTCCGGTTTATGACCTGAGTCATGGCTGAAAGTGGTCGGGCGGAGGAAGTCACAGTGTGTTTTTAGCCATTATACAAAACTCCGAGAGGCAGCTGGACGACAGCTCCACCTCCAACCAAAGACAACATTTTAACCACACTGCAGTCTGTGCGTACCGCGGTCATTCTAGACACTTCCACGCGTTTCGCCCCCTGTGTCTATCTATTCTTTCCTTTGGCCAGTGAACACAACACATGATTGCACGTAGATGTGCCGGTAGATGGATTTGAAATGAGTCACTACCGCAGACGCTCGTCTGAGCTCCCTGTCTGGCTCGTTGTACCTCCGCTTACAAACAAGGCCGGAGATAGTGGATCCGAAAACGGCTCCTTATCGCCAACCACTTTGGCCTTGTGACGCCTGCCTGGGGATATGCAGCCGTGTCGGTGTGTCCCCCCTTATCTGTCACACGTCTGATACACACGTACGATGTGTGTGTCGTCCTGTTTGTAGATCTGTCAGTGCAAAATGATGGAAAATGGCGCGTAATGTGACACGAAAGGAGGTCTCCGAGTCTTTGAAGGAACATCTGCAGAGCCCCCTGAGGGAGTCCACGGCGACTCGAGTCGAAATCAGAGCAGGGACGCAGCCAAAGCTCCGATCTGAATATCATGTTTCCACAGAAAATCTCCGGGGCTGTCCTGTCCGTGCACGTGGGAGACTCTTCTGAAAAGCGTTTCTGTAGCGTGAGTCAAGTCAGAGCAGCTGCGTAATCAGTTCAGGGTGACAGCAAAGAGCTGAGGCCAGAGACTGCAGATGACAGATAACGACAACAAGCAGCAGGTGACCTTCAGTCACTCTCACTGCCATCGCACATCGTTTCCTCCTTTCACTGACAACGGCGGCACTGGCAGATAGATTCTGAACCCAGACGCACCGCACACACACGATTTCACCTGCTGTTTCTCTCTCTTACACACACACACACACAGCAGTCCCCCCCCCGCCCACAACCCCACAACCACCCTGTGGAGGAGCGATATTAATAGGGATACTTCAGGGAAATGTTTGCATGTTGCGTCTGTGCCGGTCATGGCTGTCGGCCGAGTCCAACTCTCACACGCACACACACACACACACACACACACAGAGCCGTAAACAAGAAAAAACACTCTCAAAAAAATGGCATCAAAGTGACTCTGATCTGACGTGACAATATATACACAGATATCCTGCTGCGATGTGAAATATGGCCAGGTTATAAATAAAATAAAATCATGCAAAATTAATTCAATTTCACACACACACACACACACACACTGTAAGCAAATGAAAATGTCACCAAAGTGACTCTGATATGACTCTGTACTCATGTTGTTTTAGTTGAGAGGATTTTTTTTTTTTTTTCTAATTAATGTATTCCTGTGTTTGATGATGGGACTTTGTGATGCGATCAGACCTCAGCTTGACAAAGCAGCATCCACACCTTGGAGTCCACAGCTCCTGCCGTCAGGTGAACTTTACATGCTGTGATGCAGATGAAAGCGAAACCACATCCAACCAGGTTCTTCACATCTTTCATCCATTTGGGTCACCGGATTATTTCGAAGAATTTCTTCCGTAGATTAAAAAACACAGTTCATCAAGGAGTCCCCCCCCCACACACACACACACACACTCATTCCAGCAGACTGGGAATGCAGCAACAGATGAAGTTCATGAGCTGACAGCAGAACCTGCGTTAAAACACAATCTACCCGCTGATAATTGACATTTACAGAAGTTCACAGTCCTCTGATAACTGAGCATGTAATCCTTTTTTTTTTTGTGTGTTTTTTCTGTTTAAAGCATTGTGATTTATTAAACATGTTTATCTCCTCTAAATGGTTTGATCCCTTAAAAAGGGTCTAAAATGCTAATTTCTGCACTCTTTACCGTTGAGCCATGAAGCGCCTGAAGTTTAGTTGCTAGTTTCTCTCCACTCCCACACACATTTACCATATTCTATGTGATCTTCCTTTGATAACTAATGAAATAACTGATGCAATATTCTCTCTCTTCTGTTCACTGAGGCTCTACTGGAACTGTCTGGAGTCCTCCCACTTAAAATGAAAAAATCTATATATATATATATAAAAACTCAGCTTTAATCTATAAAACTTTTAAAAATGTAAAGAAAAAAGGCTCCCAGCAGCAAAACACACATCTCTGTTTACTTTGTGTAAACGGTAATTAAAAGCCCTGACGTGATTAAATGTATGAACTGTTATTTTCTAACCAACACCAGACTGATTTACATTAGCCGTTCTGCTGGAGGAGGTGATATGCTATGAGTCAGTCAGACGGCCTCGTGCGTCGGCCTGTTGTCGTCTCTCAGAGGAGCGTTTTACAAAAACGGCTCACGGCGGCAGGAAATGAGCCAAGGTGGCAGAGCAGCTGCAGGTCTGCACATCCCACAGCATCCGCTCAACAGAGGAGGCCGATACTCTGATTAAGACTCGTCTTCTTATTACTGTGCCCTCAGATCCTGACGCCTTATCGCACACACACACACACACACACTCACTCCACACACCACCTCCTCAGAGAGGATTATACAACATATTTCACTCAGCGGGAATTTGTGTGTTATTTTGCGTCATCAGGTATTCCATCGAGAGGTCGAGTGACCCTGAGAAGTTCTTCTACATCGACATCCCTTCCGGGTCGCTGATGACGGTGCGTTCGCTGGACCGAGAGAAGATCGGCTGGCACAACATCACCGTCCTCGCGATGGAGATGAGTATGTAACACGTCGTTTCCAAACGATGTAGCCCTAGCATATAGAATGTGGGTTTGTCCACATACAACTTTAATATAGAAACAAAGTCAGAACTAGTGATTGTACCACTGATTAGATAAGACGTGTCAAGCAAAAAGGAGCTTTGCAGATTTTTTTTTTTTTTTTCCAGAAATTACCTTCATCACACTGTTAGTCTGTTTGTTCACAGGAACAAATAAAAACATGTTTATGAAACATAAAATCAGACCTAAGACCAGTTGTCATGTCCAACACTTTACTAGTTTGTCACCTGAACAAAGTCACACATTGAAGTCACAATGATCATCGATTCACGAGTTCACATCATTAGTGTCTTTTCTGACACTGCTTTACTGCACCACTGATTTGATTCCACTTTCACTGAATGTTCAACTCCTTACACACACACACACACACACACACACACACACACACACATACACACACACACACAGTGTTCCCGCATTGATTGATCGATCATGTGATGAAACCTGAGAAAGTAGTTACTGCCCACTAATTGCGTTTCCACTGCCTATTACACAGCTGGTTAACATATGCAAATTGCTGATTGGCAACGGAGAATAACCGACTTGTAATCTGAGTGTGAGAAGCTCTAATGTGCCGCACGTTCACTGGAGATGAGGGGAAGATAGAGAGAAGACTGATAAGCAGGAACCAGAAAACATCCTGTCATTTATCTGTCGATGCACCTTGCAGCTTCTGACCAACTGGTGTGTGTGTGTGTGTGTGTGTGTGTGTGCAGATAACCCCTCACAGATCGCCAGTGTATCTGTGGCTGTAAAGGTCCTGGATGTGAACGATAATCCTCCCTCTCTGACACACTACCTGGAGGGTTACGTCTGCGAAAACGCCAAAGCGGGGCAGGTAAATAAATATCTGATGTGACAATATATATATATATACATATATATATGCACCGTATATACTGTAAATATACAGATAAAATCAAATGAAAAGGGGCTTTTTTATGTTGAATTCTCATTTGCTGTCTGAGCAATAGCTTAGCGCCCGCTCTGACTGTGACATCTTCAGATCTTGTGTCGCGGTGTTTGATGGAAACTGCAGAAGTAAATGTTCACGTCATCTAACCAACCACCCAACTGTGACTCCAGCTGATCCAGACGGTGACAGCCGTGGATCCAGATGAGCCGCTGGGCGGACAGCGCTTCTACTACAGCTTAGCTCCAGAGGCCGCCAACAACCCCAACTTCACCTTGAGAGACAACCAAGGTAGACGTGAAAAAAAAAAAAAAAAAAACACAAGTCTCCCCCACAACCCCCACCTCTCCCTGACCTCTGGATCCTTTCAGACAACACAGCGTGGATCCTGACGCGGCGCGGAGGCTGGACGCAGCACGATCAGACCGTCTTTTACCTGCCCATCTTCATCTCAGACGGCGAGCAGCCGGTCCAAACCAGCACCAGCACGTTGACCATCCGCGTGTGCAGCTGCGACCGGGAGGGCAACGTCATGTCGTGCAACGCTGAGGCCTACGCTTTGCCCGCCAGCCTCAGCAGAGGAGCGCTGATCGCCATCCTGGCCTGCATCTTTGTGCTGCTGGGTGCGTGTCAAGTGCTTTTCTGTGTCCTGAATGATGATATCGCACACTTGCCTTCTGTTTCGAAAGTCCTGCTTAAAAATGAACATAGACTGTATAAAAGACCTGACAGTGTCCTAGCTGACAATACATCGGGTGTCTGGTGCTTTGACGACAGTTATTGTTAAAGGAACCACCATGACACGGGAGTGACATTGAAAAGTGGCTGTTTTTGTCACCTTAGCAACACATTTCCTGCTTTTTATTTTAATTATATGAGTAGGAAGCTGGGCAACATGATAACACATATACATATATATGCACACTGGGTGTTATTTCGACTAGATGTTTGGTTAATTTAGTCACCCGCTGATATAAAATTGAATCCCAATTACTGCGTTTTAACATGAGAATATTGGTATTTCAGTATTTCACCGATCAGCGTTTGTACAATCCATCTTGAAAAGAATACAACTCTTCCTCACAAATCCTAGAAAGAACGTTATTTGTCTTCCAAGAGTGAGCAAACGTTTGAAGGGAGCAGAGATGTTGTAAGAGAATGCATGGCTGCCTCCCGGCGGAGCAGAGTGACTCAACCTTCTCGCAGTCGCTGGTCACCAGCGCAGAGATAAAGTGGGCTCATCTCAGCCTCCAGGGAGACGGAGGAGAAGTGTGATGCTCTGTGGCAGCTGGTGCTAATGAACGCCGTATTTAACGCCAGGCTGGTGACGTCACGCGCGCGGAGCAGCGGGGACTCTCTCGTGCCGTCTCCTTATTTAAGCGACGACGACATTCTGGGCGAAACTGCTGAGAGCTGCTCGTCTTGAACATTCCGCCGCATACGGTTTCTGCTGGCGGAGCACAAATAAGTCAGTTGTGGGTGAATAAAATATTTAACATGCGCTTTGGGCTTAATGCACATCACATCCAAATATTGGAAAGTAGCGCTGTCTGTAGCAGAAAGGTCAGCGTGTAAAACACGTAACACGTAATCCTGCACTGATAATCAAGTCCCTGCGCCGCCTCGGGGCTCGACCTCACTCAGGTCTACATCCGTGTACATGACGAGAAAATGCGAGCGGACTAGGGAAAGTGTTTTCTGTGCAAACAGTCAGCTCCAGGCAACGGCTCCTGGCGTCGTTCTGCATTCACGTGCACTCGGGTTGAGCTGGTAATGAGACAGTCGGTCCAAACTGCGAGGAGAAGTCCTCCCCATGCCGTTAGCGCCATGTTGAATCCAATTACAGCTTGCGTGGAGCAAACCTTGGAGTTCTGTGTGGCAACTCTGAATTATTTACCGAAAGCAGAAATTGAGGGTATAATGATGAAAAAACATGAATACTTGTGTATTCAGAAGTTTTACTTCAGAAGTAAAGAAAGATTTTTGTTTATTCCCCCAAGAAGTAACTAAAATGACACGGTGGACCAGTGGTTAGCGCTGGGATCTTTCTGTGTGCCCGCTCTCCCCGTGTCTGTGCGGGTTCTCTCCGGGAACTCCGGCTTCCTCCCACCTCCAAAAGCGTGCTGAGGTTCCTTCGGGAGCTGGTGACTCGTCCAGGTTGAACCCAGACGTTCACCCGTCGGCAGCTGGGACCAGCTCCAGCACGGCCGAGACCCGTTACCGTAGCAACGGGAGAAGACGAATGAATGAGTACCTAACGTGACTGTTCTTCTGCTCTCGTCTCTTCACCAGTGATGATTCTGCTCATGCTCTCCCTGCGGACCCATCGGAAGAAGCCCTACTTGTGCGACGAGGAGGAGAACGTGCACGAGAACATCGTGCGCTATGACGACGAAGGTGGCGGCGAGGAGGACACCGAGGCCTTCGACATCGCCGCCATGTGGAACCCGCGGGAGGCGCACCACCCCCTGGGGAAGATGAGGCAGGACATGCTGCCGGAGATCGAAAGCCTGTCGCGCTACGTCCCCCAGGCCTGCGTCATGGGCGGAGGAGGCGACGGCAACGTTCACGGGTACGTGCTCGCAAAGCTCCTGGAGGCCGACGTGGATCCGTGCGCCCCGCCGTACGACTCCCTGCAGACGTACGCTTACGAAGGGGAGGGTTCGGTGGCAGAGTCGCTCAGCTCGCTCCAGTCGGGGGCGTCCAACGGCGACCACGAGTACGACTATCTCAACGACTGGGGGCCGCGCTTCAAAAAACTCGCCGAGATGTACGGCGTGCTGGAGACAAACGCTCCTCCGCTGTGGTAGACCCACAGAACTTTGCCTTTTTGACGCTCGGAAAGATTACGACCGCAAAGAAATGACACAGACGGGCGAAACGGCGTGCGAGGAAAGGACTGGGACGCGCCCCGTCCACATCAGCGACTGTTAGCACTTGAATTCTTGCCGATGCCTCGATTCGCAGCAGCAGCAGCAGCAGCAGCAGCAGCGTGAGCTGCTTTTAAATCTCCCCCGAGAGAGACAGGCTTCAGAGTCGGGCTGGGTCGGCAGCGTCGGAAGACCCTCAGAGGAAACGGCTTCAAAGCACATGTTAACTCCCCCGCCTGACCCACCCACAGGCGCAACCCCCCTCGGTTTGAAGAGTTGATTCATGCCAGAGATGAAAACAAAAGAAAGGGATTACCTCACTCACAGCAACACAAGGACGCAAACTCTGAACTGCGCTTTTGACATCAACGTTTTATATTTTAAAAAAAAAAAGCATCACTGCTGCAAATTTGAGACATTTATTCTGTTTCATCAACGGCAGGTCTTAATTTATTTCTTTGGTCCTTGTTCTGTATTTATATTTTGTTATAAGTTATTTGGGTACTTCAAACCAGCACTGTACTGAAACTGGCCGCTATGTGAGTAAAAGGTCACGTATATGTTGTAACACACACACACACACACACAATCACACAGTGTTACTGCCCTTGTTTCTGTCTGTGAGGGAGGGAAAAAAAAAAAAGTGTCTCTGTCAGGAGACGGCGATGATGTCATCCCGTGTGGGTTGTCCAGGTCGACATGTTTGTTGTAGAAGTGTTTTTTTGTATCATTTTGAAAGTTCTCAGTGTCTTTTCCCGGATAATCAAGCATCTGCACATCAAGGAGGACGAGAAGGAAGAATTCTTTTCCCTGCATCCACCTGGACGAGCACACGATCGAGTCGCCTTTCATTTTCGGATCCACCGACGTGCCAACGTGACGGCAACGAGGCTCGAGGGCGTCCTGTTGTTGCTTCTCTGCCTGCCTACACACACGCACACACACACGCACACACACGGCGTTATCCTGTGGACTGCAGAGACGTCGATGATCTGCGCTAAGTGCCAAATGTAGGACGAGACAGACATTTTGGAAAGGAACAAATGCATAACAACACCAAAAGATTTAAAAAAAAAAGGATTTTGAACAAACGGATTTTGATAATTTGATTTACTTGAATTCTACGTCGTCACTCATGCTAGAAGAAGTGTGAATGTAGGTATTTCTTTTTTGTATTCTTGGTAATAAAAATGGGGGAAAACAAGTTTTGTTTCTAAAGCGTCTGAATTATTCAAGACGATCCGACCATGTAGTTCCTTATTCCTTAACGCTAAATTGTTCTCCAGCACAGATGATACGGTTATATTACATCTTGTTTTTACAAATACGTTGACAGCGGTGATCCCCTGCTGGTGGCACCCAACAATGAAACTACCCAATAACATTCCCAGGATTCAAACATCAGACTTGTTCTTCATGTTCACACATCTTGTCTTTATCAATCTTACATCATATCCCAGTTTCCACTTTGTAATATTTCACAGAAACACTCTACAAGGACTTTTGCGTGAGAGCTTCAGCGAAAATCAGTCAAATATCTGAAAGTTCTCTGGAGCATGACTGACTTTTTTTCATACTGTGGACTATGTCCGATAACGATTACAATATTTGTACATACAAGTGCAGCATTTGCATTTTGTCACGCGGCTCCATCAGCTGAAAATATCTTGTTTGTTTTCAATATCAGTGATCACACACACACACACACACACACACAACACACCCTGTTCACTGGCTAGAGTTTAACACAGCGGGGGTGGAATGGAGGAAGAAGCCGTTACACAGTTGAGACGGCATCAGAGGTAGTAACAACAACAATGCTAATAATAATAATGCATCAATTATATGTATCGCTTGTCTGGACATTCAAAGACACTTTGAACTAGCTCCATTATTCACGCTGACGGTGGTCAGCCACGTCTGTCCAACCACCACCAAACATTTACACACAGCTGAGCCACAAACATTATTTGAAGCCTGACGTGGATCAGATGTGTCGGAAACTCAGCGCCGACTTTAGCCAGAGACTCGTGGGGTCTCATTAATTTTTGATCTCTGGAAATGCTCCTCTAGCCCGCCGCACCTCAAAAGACAAGAAGGATCGGCGCTCGCTGTGACATTATTCCCATCACTCCTCACTATAAATCTCTCGTCGAGCGCATGTGTCAGCATATGGAGCTCGTGCCCGCCGGTCCCGTTCCTTCTCAGCGGCCTTCCTTACGCTCATCCCGCCGCATGAATTCAATCCTACCAACATGTAAGGCTTTTTTCGGGGACTTCTTGCCCTGTTACCAGCATTTCCCAGAGATGTTTCCACCCCACAGAGGAACAGTCGCATCCGAACAGCACTGAGGGGGTAATTTGTCTTCAGCTCCACTGCTCTCGGGAACTGACGAAGACGGTCGAAGATAATCGGAAGCCTTCCAGTTCTAATCCTGCTGAGGGTAAATCGCAGCAGACCCAGTGAATCATCCCCTAATGCGAATTGGAAAAACACTTCGCTCTGCTGGAAATTGAGGGGGGCGGAAAGAACCGGCAAACTCTGCGAGGGCCCTTGCGAAGGGAGCAGGTCCAACCGTTTGACACGTGGAGCTAGAGAGTGAAACATACACACAGACCCAATTCACTGCTGAGCCTCCTCTCTCTGATCCCGTCCCGCTTTCATTCTCTTGCAGTTCAACTCGTATTCAGTCTCTCTTTTGTACAACAGCCCTCAGTGTCCTTCATTTACTTCCTGCTCCTTCCTCCACCAAAAACAGACTTCTCTCTCGCTCTGTTTCCTCTCATCCTCCTTGCCGTCAGCCAGCACCGATGGGTTATTCCTGCGTTATCTTCGTAAGCCGCAGCAGAACACGAGCTTTTCCCCATCCAGGTTCTTACCTGCAGGAACGCAGTGTGGAGCGGCGCGTCATCGGTGTCTTACTGAGACTTACAGCTCAGAACAGAACACAAAAACCAAAACGTTGTGCCATTTTCAATGTATTCATCCAGGCACACGCGGTTAAAGTCTCCCAGCCTTCAAATGAGTGTTGACTATAAGACGCTTGAGAATAACGTCTTATAACACCACGTCATGCCAGAGGATGTATGTATCTATGGGTCTCCATCCATAACAAAATCTGACAAGCTGAAGAAGAACATTTTATTATTAGAACATTGGTCAAGTAAGTTGACTTATGTATGGTGTTGCTTGCTGTTACAACGCCACGCTTCATTGAGATTCAATGAAAACAGCAGGAATGGACGGTCAGCCATAAGCCTTTTTAAAAGTCAGCGTGCAAATCACTGAAATCTGCAGGTGGCGTCTTCAGCTTTACTGAACTCTCATCCGGCCGTGGGAGATCTCTGGGGGGGGGGGGGGGGGGGGGGGGGGGGGGGGGGGGGTTACACGGGTTCAGCATGTGATGTCTAAAGATAAATGGAACACATGCAACACACATGCAAACCAAGCTGCGCACGAGGCAGCAAAAGCCCGGCGTGCATATTCTGGGAAGGAGCTCGCATGCGTGCACCTGTGCTGCACTTTGGAGTCCATAGATTCTCAGCATGGTGGAGAAATGGGCAAAAGCAGCAGGAACACACGTAAAGGGCTGCTGAGCATCTGCAGCTAAACCATTCAC
>CAAKHB010003849.1:62337-72836 GCA_901007665.1 Aeoliscus strigatus
GAACACATGCAACGTGTGAGCGTCCCCTCATGCAACACACATGCAAACCAAGCTGCGCACGAGGCAGCAAAAGCCCGGCGTGCATATTCTGGGAATTCTGCACCTGTGCTGCACTTTGGAGTCCATAGATTCTCAGCATGGTGGAGAAATGGGCAAAAGCAGCAGGAACACACGTAAAGGGCTGCTGAGCATCTGCAGCTAAACCATTCACAAGAGTCCTAAAATGTTTAGTTTAGATTTCATCCCGGCCTCTGAGACGGTATTTGAGTTTGATTGGTTTCACGGCTCAGCCGCACTCATGACCTTCAACACCGACTGCGATGAAGAACCACGGGAGCTGAGACATATTCTTGGAAATCCAAGCTGATTTATACAGAAAACAGACTCGTACAAAATACACATTTGGTCTCTGCAGCGACGAGTAATAAGAGTTCACGTAATTCACGCCCGTCTCTTATCGGATTAACAGTCATGAACCTTTGGCAGTAAACCTCATCAGCTTGTGGAGGTAGTATGAAAATATCACACATATATTACAATATTACACAGAGACACAGAGGATGAGATGAGACAATAAAATCTGACTTTTCTAAGTGGTGATATTCGTTTTCTTGCTGTCAACTAATGCCATGAATAGTATAGTTTGTGCAGCTGGAGCCATCTTTTTTTTTTTTTTTTTTTCATCTTTTCAAAGATGGAAGCAAACTGTGCACTGTTGTGCCAGGAAACCACTTAAAATTTCAAAAGACAAGAAGCAGAAAGCACAAACATCTCACACACAAACAGGACCGTAAAAGAAAGTCATGGCAAAGTGGAAAAGTAGCTGCTCAAGGTTTATACGCAAAGATTCCTTAAAGCCTCAAGTTACAATAATTCAACGCTCATGCTGACTCTGTATCCAAAGCCTGATTTATCTCTCTGTTGCCCATGGCAACAGCGCACCATCAACACCATCCCTGAAACTGGATGAGGGATAGCGGTGGATTCACTCAGATGGTTTAAAGTTACAGGTTCTATCTGATCTGTTTGCGATTTTAATCACATTTCAAATCACACATACACACGGTTTGGGTCCGACTTCCATAAATCAGTCAATTCAGTCTTGGGTACAGTGTGGAAATGGCAAAAATTTGACAGTGGAGATCAAGATAATGACAAGGAGCTCTTTATAAATGTCGTGTATCACATGTTTTAATTGTTTTTCCTGGTAAAACACACAAATCTGTCAAGGTCACACAGCAGCACATGTGTCCTACGGCAGAGAAGGACATCGGCCGGGACAGCCTGTTTATACAGATGTAAACAGAGTCTGGTGTACGTGATGAGCTACGACGGGCTGGGGTGGAACCACGGAGGCAACACGACAGCTTTACATTACACGCCAGACGTCTTGGGGTCAGTGTGTGTGTGTGTGTGTGTGTGTGTGTGTGCGTGTGACATCCAGGTAGCGGTGCTTCACAGTGGGCGGTGTGTTTGTGCGACGCTGCCGTCGCCGAGCTCACTCGACCCGGCAGCGCAACACGCCCTCGTTCAGTCGGTTCTGTCACAACATGTCCATCCATCTGACATTTCTTCGCTACTGTCCAATTACTGCCCCGCTGGAACCAGGGAGGGAAAATGACTGACTAAAGTGTGAACACTTTTTTCCAAGACGCCTACATGTTTGGCATTTTGAGAAATCGATACTTCAGTGGTGAACAGGCACCAACAAGCAGCTGGTTCACACGTCTGCATCTGCAGAAAACAGTTGACGTCTCTCATCCCGAGAAATCAGAGCGGCACTTAATCACGCGATCATCAGGACACAAACGAGATTCGGAAGCAGCAGAGGGCCGCCGTTGTAAGTGCACCATCGCTTCACGGGAAGCTCGGCCCGCGTCCGGTCCGTCACATCTGCCGTCGGCGCACATCACTCACTGACGCACAGATTCGACCGCGGGGGTGACGAGCAGCTGCCTCCATCTGGTCCGACCTGCCAGCAAGTTAATCTACTGAAAACCGTCCCACAGAGACCGTTTCTTTTGGAAACACGCAAAACAAAAACAACAATAACAATATTAATAATGAGACATGAAACTTTTTTTTTCTATGGCACTGTTTAACTCAACCAAGGGCTCATCAAAAAAAAAAATGCAAAAGAAATACGTATCCATACATACCTGCATGTGCACGCACACACACATACACACAAGTCACAGGGCACTGAGGATGAGATATTACTATTATTATTATTATTATTATGAATTTTTATGAATAGATTAGAAATAAACGAAAACTGCCCATTTTAGTTTTTCATAAAGTTATTTTATTTAATATGCCTCATGCGTCCTATTTCTTCAGGTCAATTTTCCCACACTGACTGTGTCCTTTGTCTCGGTCTGTCACACTGACACCAAAGCAAAGCGTGGACTCACTGTGACCTTGTGAAGCCGCTTTCCCAGTGAGAGAAGCGAAGCAAAGCATCTCTGGTCACCTTTGACCCCTAATCTCGCCGCCAGCAGAAGCAGGGAGGGAGCGGTCATGCTTCGCCGTGGCCTCAGTGTCAGGTTCACGTTCTTCAAAAGAAGGTTTCTGTCGGTGATGGTGACAAAAATGAAGTAGTACTGTTATTAAACATGCAAATACACAGGCCATGGCAGTAAAAGTAAAGGAGTGGTACACAGTTTCTCTCCAGTATTGGAGGCAATTACAACAATAGCAAGAGATGCCCTCTAGTGGTGAAAATGGTTTACGGGGGCACGTTTGGGTAAGAACGACGCCGCATTGGAAGGTTTGTTTATTTCAACCATAAATGTCCCCAAACCTTTACAAAATGCTCGTTGGACCTTTGACCCTGCTCTTTGCCCGACGCTAATATCCCACAAAACATCACATCATTTATTTCCTGCACACACGCCGGACTGGTGTCCGGTCTCGCTGGAGGGTTCCGCAGCAGCTTCGCTTCGTCTCCATCTGCTGTGTGTGTGGTTGACGCGAGGACAAGGGTGGATTCAGGGGGACGGACTGGAGAACGCGTCTCATCAGCGGACCCCGAGCACATTTACTTGGAGTCGAGTATGACCTCCTTTAATTCGTCTTGCCGCCTCTGCAGCCTCCCCTGTGCATTCATTACAGCCGCGAGGTGTAAACAGATCAATGGCATCGTCAGAACAGGTAGGAGGGGAGCCTCGGGCAGGGTGTAATGTATTCACTGCATACGGGTGGGAACGCATCTGAAAGACAAAACAGGATCCAGGAAGTGAACTATCACCGTGATTCACCTTTATTAGCTCCTAAAACAACCCGAGTACGTTTCCACTTCAGGATAGATGAGAGCCGAGACCTTTTCCTCCAAACGCAACACTTCTGCTTTTCAGCTTTCAAGGAAAACAATGTGACCGCAGGATCCAATTAATCCCGTGTCTGTTTCGAGGGGGGCGGCTGGGTGGACGATAGTCAACAAATACAAGGGCTCATTTCCCATTCATCCAGTCCAAAACTGCATCATCCCGTCCTCATTGTAACTACAATGAATGCATCACGCCAACTTCACTGAACTCTACAGTCAGGTGCGTTTACACCAACAGCAAACTATGAAATCCACCAACAACAACAACAAAAAAAAAAACGATGAACGTGAAAGACGTTCTGACAAGTGACAAAAAAAACAGTGTGTGCGCAGCATCGTCTGACTTTGACGGAGGAGGATTTAGAGGAAAAGTCTGACCAAGCGTTTCCTCCACACCTGATGGATGAGACAAGCTGGAGCAGGTCTGTCCCACACTGAGCGAGCTACATGGAGGAAACAAGTGTGGCGTCTATTTGCGGAGAGTGTGTGTGTGTGTGTGTTCATGCATAAATTTGTCTGCCTTTATGATTGCGAGCATAAAAAACGCTCTGCTTGCAGAAATGGGCTGTGTGATGATGGTACAATAAAGGTTTGTCAATACGGTTTAGTCATAATTTTCACAGGGCCGTGCATCGCTGGGAAACATCTGAATCAATAAGTGTGTCAAATGAAGGAAAGTAGTCGTCCAGTTTTGGTTCAGAGCTCTGGGTGGGGACGATGCAGCGGCTCAGCTCCGTTTACAGCCGTGTCCTCACTGACACCTAACAAGCTGCGGCACAAATCTAATTACGAAACAGTCTGATTGAGTATGCAGCGTTTTGTGGCTGGAAACAATTCTCAGCGTTGTTCTGTACAATCCGGCGTGTGTTGCATCCACGACTGGCACACATATGGAATGCAGTTTAAAATTCTATACGGACTTACGTGCATACGTGCTGTTAGGATCAATATGGGCTGCACTGGGGGTTGGGGGGTGCAAGCTTTTGGTGGAACGAAAAAAATGAAATGGTAGATCAGATCAAATCTAGTTCAGTTTGATTTAATTTTTAACACCAAATGGGGATAGACGGTTTGCAGACATTTAGTTCAGAATGCTGCTCTGCCGTCTCCATTTACTTTCAGTCCTTATATGTCACTGCAAATACGCCAAAAACCTCATACGATCCATGTCAAAGGGATGAGCTTGTTTCTTTACTGACGACTGGATGGTAAAACCTGTTCAATTGTTCCATCATTTGTTTCAGTTCAACCAGCATCTGGAGAGAACAGGAAGTTAAATGTTACATAAGCGAGCAAAGCCCCCGTGACGCATTCCATAGGAGCGCGTAGCAAAACTCTCTCTCTCTCTCACGCTCAAAGTGTCATTTCTTACACAAGCAAACGCTCATGGCTGCCTGAGCTCCTAATTAAAGCCTCTCTTAACGGGGATCCCTTCGATCCTTGACACCCCTGCCTGCAGATAAGACGACACTGATGGGCACAAAAAGGACAGACAGAAGAAAAAACAGAAAAAGACTAACACGTCTGTAAAATCAGTAATTAAGTCAGAGCTGGAGTCAGTCGTAGACGCACAAACAGGGACATTCCCGGGGCAATTAAATGCACAGTGTCAACTGGTGTGATTAAGTCCTTGAAGTGTAATTGCGTGAGGGAGTGGGGGTGTTGTCAGCATCAGAAAAGGATTTCCAGGGCTGAAGCAGAGGGGAGGTGAAAGGAAATGATTACACACACACACACACCAGGTCCCGGAGCTCGGGGAGGAAGGAAGCAGGTTTGGAGCTGCACTTGAAGCAGACAATACTCCAGTTCAAAGAACGGTAAGAGGGCTGAGTGGAGGAGCGCTGGCGCTTGGTGAACCACACCATCTGTTGTTTACACCGCACCGACAACTCGTGGGCATCCTCCACGAAGAAAACGAAGAAATCTAACTATCCACAGCCGAGTATTCCTCTTTCACATCCCCCACATGAGCTGGTAATTATGTTCTGAACTTCAGGATGCAGCTGCAAACATCTCAGACTCCACCTGCAGTTCATGGAGCCACTCAGAGGAACGTAATGGAGCAACATATGGGAGGCGTCGGGGGCCATGACGGCTCAAAGGTGACCAGATCCCAACTCATCACATGTGGGACACTAATGCAGAGTCTAACAGAGCTAATCTTCCCCCTGCAGATATGTGTTATGTAAATGCCACTTTCAATCGCTTGAAGCAAACAAAAAAAAAAAAAAAACATGAACCCGGGAAAATCCTTGTTTGGATCATGTCAATTTCCTCCACTTCCCTGACGACCCCGGTACTGGGGCCTGTCGGTCTCAGAATCTCTGTTGAACACTGATATAAACCATGTCCGTCCATCTTCTTGTGCGTCACACAACAAACTTTCAAAGCAGCAGGAGGCGCACAGCGGTGAGTCATAGAAACAAACATGGTACCACTTTTATCCCAGTCCAGCAGCCAAAACAGTCATCTGGGAACAACATCAACAGAAACGTTGTCTTACCTTTGTGATCCATGACCAAACCAATATGGCTGTCAGACTCCATCTCCCAGCATGCTTTGGGAACAATTGGGACCTTGTTTGGAGGAGGCAGGTGTCAGTCACTCTGTGTTTGCACTACAACCGATGACCTCAGTGTGATTCCATTGGCTCTGACGGATCCATGGAGGCAAAAAGCTGCACGTTTTACTCTGATATATGATCACAGGTGACCCTCAGGTGTGGCTTTTTGGAGTCTTCAGGATTCTGCTGCACATTTTCAATGGGAATAATCACATGCATTCTATTTATTACATTTATCTCATCGTATACTCCATCTTTTTATTGTGCTGTTAATCAAATGTTTTTTATCTTGTTGGGGAGAACGCTGGAAACCTAGCAGATTTTTTTTAGACGAGGGAAACATTTTTTTAATCTTTTACTCGTTTATGTATTATTCCATTATTCTGTGTCCATCTGTTTCCTGTTGCACGTCGATTATTAACTTAGATTTTCAAGCCTATAAATGCTGCACATTTCCCATTTATCTCTTTTTTTCACCGATTTTCTGTTTTTTTCTACAGTTTCCTGCTGTGGAACAATAAACTCTTGCAAACTTCCAGCTCCAGCTTTAATGAAGTGCCTGTGCTGTTCCATCCTCTGGGTTCATCACGTTGTTTCCAAACTTTACCTCAGTTTGTGATCAGGTGACACAAACAGCGTTCACAGCTCGATCCCGGCTGACTTTGGTCGTCCATTTGGCCTCCAAACGAGGAGTTTGCTCCTGAATTTCACGAGAGCGAATTGATTGGTCATGTGCTCCTGCCTGGTGGATGCTGTCAAAATGCAAATTGGAGTTTTCGGGAGCGGGGAGCCGACCTGCCGGTTGTCACAGTGCTGTTCCTGAAGTCGCGTGTGGACGCCGTGCACACGAGCAGGAACCGACACACACATCTACAAACACACGCACTAATTAATCTGTCATTCCCCTACTTGCACCGGCGTCAGGAAAATCATCAGGTTCAGAACAGGACGTAGAGGACTGTCAATCATCTGGAGACGGCATCTCCTCGCTTCACATCTCCGTCCACTGGGACCTCACTTGTCTGTGCGTTCTGGGAAACTAGAACTTTGTCCTCTAATCCTTTCAAATATTTAGCTTTTCAGTTGCCGTGACACACTGTAGGAGAGTTCTGTGAAAAATTGATATTGCTTTTATTCACTCCATTGCACACTGTCACCCAACACTGCCTCCTACAAATAGGAACCATAACTTTTTTCAGCTCGAGGAAAAGAACTCTCATCTGCTGCCAGGCATGAACAGATGACAGACTCGAGAACATATTTCAAAAATCCCTGATACATCCTGGAGAACACTCACAGAATACAGCTCTTCTGGTGCATCTGGCGTGGATGGCTCCTTTCCAGGGGATGCAAGTCTGACATTTCAGATTCGGACTCACTGAGAATGACGATGAGAAGCTGCTCTTCAGACCCAAATTAATGAACTTGTCAAGGAATGATTGCTCAGTTTCATCTCAAGTTCTTGCGCCGTGATCGACATGGGAGCGTGGCTCTGTTCATGTTTCATCTCATGGTGATGATCCGATTCTGATGGGGGGGAAAAAAGCATCCTTTCCCATCTGTGTGACACCCAACACGCTTTCCGTTCTAGGCGGGGGCTGAATCCACTATTCACTGGACCCAAACCGCAGCAGAACTCAACTGCATCGCATACAAAACACCAGTGTGACCTTTGCTGTACCACACCGACCCCCCTCACTCCATGACGGGTCTATTCTTGATCAATATGTTTGAAATCACCACGTGAGAGTTCGCTTGAGCAGTCTACCACCAGTAGTGGTACAATGCTAACGCTAATTAGCTTTACACTAGATTTTCATGGGAAACTGCAACATGGCAAAGAAGAGATTCAACTGAGGCATGTGGACAAACGTGTCACGGTTGTGGTGGCAGGGAGGGAGCCCAGATGCTGGCAAAACACAAAAGTCCCTTTATTGAAGATACAAATTTGAAAACTTCAAAAAAAAAAAACACAAGCTTAAGGGAATGACGCAGACTGAAGTACAGGGAACGCACAAGGCTCAAAACACCATGGTGACAAACCAACGAGTGCGAGGAGAAACAAAGGAACAAATACAAATCAAACACAAACGAGACACAGGTGGGATCACAGGTGGGATCACGTCAGGGAACGCAGCGAGCTGATTGGACGAAACACGAGGGAGCAAGAACCACATCAGGGGGTCTGTTCCACAAAGTGAAAACCCGCAGTTTGTTCGTCCTGAAATCAGGATAATTGCAGAATTCTCCTCATCCAGAGTTACTGATGAACTGAATTCAAGCACTGGCTTGGATTTGTTTTCAAGTGAAAATCGAATTGAAAACTGCAGCGATTTTCTCCTTTCTGGACGAACAAGCAGGGTCTTAACCAAAGCTGCTTCCTGGAACGGAAACCAGACATGAGAACAAAAATCTAAACCGATTAAACACAGAAACACCACAACAGGACAGGACGGTCCATCCGGAACCGTGACAGAACGGTTCAACGTTCAAGTCGGGTGATGAAAAGCAGTGGATTTACGTGGAAGAACGTGTCTGCTCCTGTGAGGAACGAAGGTGCTCTGCTGCAGCGACTCCCTGGAGTGGGTTAATTACGTTCCTGAAAAGAGGCTCCTGGGGGTTTACGAAGAGGGGCGGCTCTCCAGGAAGTTCACTCAACTGGGACATATGGGATTCTGATAAAAGAAAGCTGGGAAATAAGCAGGAGCTGTCCTCTCTGTGTAAATAACAATAAGATATGTATGTTAAATAAATGGCCTCTAAACTGGATCACGGGCCGTCCACAGACTGAAAAGGAAACGAGTCGCCACGCATTTGATCCAAAGACGACAGGAGTCCTGGGGGTTCGGATTCTGAGCGTTTGCTTTAATAGTTCACCAAACAGCTGCTGTGTGTGTGGTCAGCCGTCGACCTGACACACACAGGAAACTACAACAGGAACGTCACGGCATTTTTACAAACACACAGGCACAGAAACGACAAGCCTCCTTTTACGCGGTCGCCCGTCGATGTTCCAACAGTCTTTGTACAGGGCGGTTTCACACTCGAGGAGAAAACGATCACGCAGAGTGGGAGAACGTGGAGGATTTCTGTCAAATTAGGGAAAAAAAACTAAGAAAGTCATGTGACGGCAAGGATGGAACAAGGATTAACACTTTTTGGTGACACGTCTGGCAGCTTGATCTCTTCTCAACAAACCTTTGCATCCGGTGCTTTTGTGCATGGCAACATGTTACAGCACGTGGGCCCAAACAATGTTTGTTTGTTTGTTTGTTTGTTTAAACCACCGTCAGATCAATAATCTCCTATCATTCGTTGCAAAAACTGAACAAACAAAATGCATTAGTTCCTAGCTCAGATGGCTGTTCGATGACGTATTGACATAAAAAGGGAAAATGCTTTGAAAGCACAAGGGGGTTCTAGAGTTCAGATATTAAAACACATATATATACATATAGTGTATATATTATTTATTGCAATTTATTAGGTAAGTCTACAATTCAACCGGTTCCTCCTCTGCTCCGCTCAGATGAAACAAATCACCGGCAGTGGCTTCTTCCTGCATGACAGCGACTGTCTCCATCACATATTAGACCCTCATTTGTTCCATTTCACACCGTTTTACCTGCCGAGATCAGGGTGACAACGGCAGTTGGCAGGGTAACGTGACAAAAGATTTGTAGGAGAAAATGTGATTACAAGACGTGTGATGATGGCGTGGCGCTGATATAAATTACAAACATGACTGAAGAACACCCGCGTCGACAGTTAATACCCACAAACCAGCACATGTGAAACTAAAAACAAATTGATGTACTGAAATATATTCTGCTGTTGGGTTCTTGTCATTGTTGGACATATTTGTTGCTCCTCTAACAAAAACTTTGTCTGATATTACATCTCTGGTTTTGCTTTGAGTAAAAAAAAAAAATAAACACATTACTCAGACGACCTGAGTCAAAGTCACGTCTTTGCTTTCCCACTCAGCACCATCCATCTTTATCAGCACAACACATCTGTTACATCTGCTGGGCGCAGCACAGATTTCTGTTTATGCGAAACACTTTTCGACAAGTGTGAAGTTTGTAGAGTTTTGTCGATGTCGTACACTGCGCTGCCACACGCCGTCGTTTTAACCATGTTTTAACCACGCAGACCGACCGATCCGACCGCCTCGACATATAAAAGTAAATAAAAAAGAGAGACATTCATCTCTGGTGAGACACGCCCACCCACCTGCCCACCGCTAAGCCATCACTGACCCGTCACTCCCACACACACACACCAGCGCACCACTGAGCTCTTTCCCTCCCCATTCGGAATGGAGGAGGGTATTACGAGGAAGCGAGTCGATGGTGTGTAGCCCAGCGGAGACGCCCTGGTCAGAGCTCGTCCCTGGAGGGAGGCGGTGGTCTGAAGCAGGTCAGGGTGAAGCGCCGACGCACAAACAAGTAATCAATCAACAATAAGACGCGTGGGAAAACACGCGGTTGCTCAAAGTGGAGCGCGGTCCTATTTAAAGAACGCGTTGTTCCTGTGGGCCGACAAGCCGCCACATTACGACAAAACATATACAGCTGGCAAACGCGACAAAACCCAGACGATACC
>CAAKHB010003849.1:80110-94183 GCA_901007665.1 Aeoliscus strigatus
CCCCCACCGCTCCAGAGAGACAAAGCACCGAACCTGGAGTCTGTTTCCAGAGCTGCAGCCTCCTTCTGGAATTCACCTCCCAAACACCGACTGCACCAGTCTGCTGCGAATTCACCCCACCTCTGCAGAACGGATTTTAAGATGTGACAATCTGTTCTCATTTGTGGTTTTTACATAAATCTACAGAAATGTGTTATCATTATAATAACAACAATTGACTACGAGTCACACAGCGTTCGTCAGCAGCTAGAAATGAGCAATTGCTTGATCGTGAATCGACTGCTATGACTTGACTCCCTCACGTCAATGCGATAACAGTTTCAGAGAAAACCGTGAAAAAAAAAAAAAAAAACAGCAGATTTGATCGTACGGCGGAATCATCGCCATGCCAACAGAGGGTGGTTTGTCAACCTGTGGCCCGTGGACCAGCAGCAGACCCACATTAGAATAGCTGTACGAGTGATTTTTGAGGCGTTATGACTACTCGCTCACCCATTCCTGCAGTTGCCTCGGTAACCCTCCAGCCCCAGTCTCATTCATCTGATAATAATCATTCATGGCCGCCTGAACATGTAGTGTTATTTTCAGTTGGGGTTTTTTTTTCCACATTTCATTGACATTCAGTGATCGCTGGTCATCACACAGCTGCAGGCGGCTTCCTATGTGCGATCGGTTAAACGCTCTTGTGTCTAAACGGAGCGTCTCCCTGCAGCCGGGTTGAAAGGTCACCGAGGAGGAGTGGACGTTCAACTCATCATCAGCCATTAGTGTCATTGTGAAGCTTATATCAGAACGTGGACATCGGTTCAGACACAACTCCGGCTGCAGTGCGGACAACCGCACATCACGGCAATTTCCAGCTTGAGTGGCCAGTGAGTGTCAGCGCTGGCGGGGGGGCTGCTGGATGAGTCTGGCCCCCCCGCCCCACAGATCTGTCCTAGCGTGACCGACCATCACGCTACCTCCAGCACAGCTGTGCCCTTCCAGAGGAGACAAGGGGACAGTGGTGTTCATCGAGCGCATCTCTCGGGGTACGCGGTTTCATCTCCCAAAGCAAATATTTGACAACAGAAGTCATTTTTCAGCTTTAGCAAAAAAAAAAAAAAACAATTCCACCGCAGAGAAAGAGACGGGAGATGCATACTGATGGAACGATCCCTGTGGACAGCACGTCCTTCAACACGTCGACGCAAAGCGCAAACACCACTGGGGCTGAACGCACGGTTGGACGGGGCCAAAGCAAATCAATTAACGCGTACGAACGCTTCCTGCACAACCCCGCTCCGCCTGTCGGTGCGTGTTGGAAAGAACAAAAAACGTCTCAGTAAGACTGGAACCGCCCAGTTCTGATTGTGTGTGACAGCAAAGTGTCTGTTCTGTTCCTTGTACCTGTGTGCATGTGAGTGGCAGTGACAGGCTGCAAACACACGACCCTGTCAGACCACAATCAGGTCACACAGAGTCCAGGAAAAACAAATCACTGTCCCTTTCTCCCCCTCCCCCCCACCCCGACCCCCCCGCTCTCTGATTAAAGACGTTTCTACGCCGAGAAAATGAGCAATTCCCAAAGCAGATGAAAGAAGTGGATGCTGAGATTTGAGGGAGCTGGCAGCCTGATCTCCATCTACAGATTCAAATAAAGATCCAGGAGGTCTTGAGATCAAGGCGAGCACAGCGGCAGCGCGACCCAAACTTGAAGCAAAGTGACGTTTTTAATTAAGCCGATCTGGCTGGAGACTGCTTATGGAGACTGTCTGTACATGACAGTCTAAGAATATATATATATATGTATATTAACAGTGGCTCTGTCAACATTTTAAATCCATTTTGAAATAGCGAGATCAAACAATATTTCAAATACAAAGATGAGTCTCTTAAAAACATTTCATAAGAGAAATTGGTCGTAACTTTTAAGTGGGGGCCATAATGTCCTTTTTCCTTTCATGCCAGAAATCATTTCATGAGAGCAGCTCTTACTTCTTCAAATGGAATATATCTCGCTGCGGAACAGTTATTAAATGTATGAGTTCACCACAGTGCAGGTGATAAAATTTACTGCTAAGGACAGGCCCGGGGGCTCGCTGCCTTCTCCGCAGACAGCGGCTCCGAAGAGGTACGCGCTTTTATGGAAAACAGCTTGTGCTGTGAAGTGTTTGCCTGCTCTGCTGAATCCGCCACGGCGTCTGGGTTTGTACCTTTTTTTTTAAGTCTGATAGAAAGTGGTAAATAAGAATCATTCCCAGTGGAGAGGTGTGTGGGGGGGGGGGTACCTGAAGGTTTTAACAACGTGCATCTCCTCTTCTTTTCGGAGCCTGTGAGAAGGCGGCGGGCCGCTCCAACTGCGTACGGGATCGTTCACGCGTCAGCGAGCGGCACAGCGGGAGCGCGGGTGTGATCGGAGGCGTGCGTACGTGTGTGTGCGTGTGTGTGTGTGTGTAAGCAAGCAATAGATGGAGTTGAAGTGGAAGGGGCCCGGCAGGTTCACAGAGATACAACAACAACAGAAAGCCGCTGCGAGAAGCAGCCGACCGTCGACGAGAGGCAGAAAATGACACCTCGCTAACATTTGAGGGGTTTCTGGAGGTGACGACGTGGCACTTTTTTCCCTTCTTCCCGTCACCTTGTCGGCGGCAAATGTCTTCACGGGCGCTTTTGACAAGTTAATTACGGGCGAAGTCAAAGAAATGAGACAGGCAATATGATTTCCGCCCCCACACACACACGCACTCACATCTGCGTTTCTAGGAGGCAAACTAGGTCGTCGGAGAATCAGAGGCGAGCCAGAGGAAACGATAATCCTCCCTCGAGGACTCTCTCTGTTTCTGCTCGTTTTCCTGAAAATGTTTAGTGAACCAGCTGCTGACAGAAACATGTACATGTCTCCTCGTTAGGAGTCGACCTCATGCGTCGCTGTCTACTAGCTTTAACCTTCACACACTGTCTGATTTAAACGGGGGTGTGGTTATTTTCCTTTGGACTTCTCATTTGCTGACCTCGGTGGAGCCTCGTGCACAACAGCTTCTTTCCATTAAGTGTGAAATAAAGGCCGACTGGCAAATCTGTCACCAACTCAATGAGGACGTCGAACAAAGTGTGACTGCAGCCGCTCGTTTTTACACCGAGGACGCAAAGGAACTGAGGTGGATGACAAGTAACTTGCAACATTTGAAGTAAAGTTTAAAAAAAAAAGGAAAAGCAACATTTTGAATCAAAATGTCAGCACCGGCAGGACGGAAGCCACCGGCAATCAGACCAATCAGGATCCTCTTTGTGTGAATGTGGAGGAACCTGCGTTGTAAAAGCGACCGATGACCGTGTCCAATAATACAATCGGTACAATGAGTTCACAACAAAAACCATCAGAAATTAGCGGCACACCAACGGAGCAGATGTTCCACTCTGGAGGAAGGAGGAATCAGCGACATTGTTCCATAAACTGCGCCGTAATTATCAATCACAGCAGCTCCGCGGCGTCTGAGTGCTCGAAGACGGACGCTGACTTGTCTGCGCACACAACGGAGCGTTAGTATTCTGACGGCTTCTCAGTAGAAGCAGCGGTTTAGTTTATTGTCCTTGCATAATTAATAGACAAAATTGCAAACGCCCTGTTGCCACCGACCATGTTCAGTAAATGACACATTCAACAGGCTCCACAATGAAAGACAATCAACAACAACAGGTTGTTCAGAATCCTCGTGGAAATGTCTGACGTTATTTCCAGCTCCGACTCCAACAGCGAGTTAAGTTGAATGGAAAAGTACAAAAACACCCACTGTGCTGGCAAGAGAAAAAACAGCAGCAGCAGACTGTGGTTTTAATTAATTCGAGCAAAAGTTCGACATCAACTTATCAGACGAGGACAAAGGGGCTGCAGGTGGCGTGAGGGAAAGTGCTTCCCCGGTGGCCGCGCTGTGCTTCTTTGCAGATTGTTTCCCTTCAATGACTATTCGCTATAAAATGAACACGTGCGGCAGAATGAGAGCAGGTTGCGTTGTTGGAAAGTACAAACTCCAGCGATCCCGTCCATCAACTCTCGTGTGCCGGGAATCCACAAGATGTGTGACGAGTGGCGGAAAAAAAGGGAAGTTGACAATATAAACATGGTTCAGACACTTCATGTTGGATCAACCTTTGCTCCATTAGTAAATAAACCGATCCTTTCTGCGTGGAGTGGTTGAGAAGCATCCGATCTGTTATTCCAGAGAACGGACGAGTGCTTTTTGTAATTATCAAATCAGTGATGTCGGATGGATTGGGCTCATATTTTCAACGACTGCTGCTAAACCCTCTTTATTTTTCACTGCCGGCTTGAAGATAATTGCAAATTGTCTTGCCGTCCTTTGTGAAAGATTGTTTGTGCCTTCAATGAAAAAAACGTCTTTCTAACAAGCTGAAATGCCTTTTTATCATAATCCTGAATCCTCCCGAGTATAAACACATTGAGAACATTTAATCCGTCTATTCGAGGTGCGAAATGGAATCTTGAAAACATCCGTACGGATGGTCGACTTCACACACAAGAGCCTCAGATACGTTACACGGCACAAGCCGTGATGGCGGGAGACAGGAAGTGACCACCTGCTACGGCAGTTTGGAGACTGAGAAATGGCCCTGATGTCTTCCAGCAGCTATTTAGACCCCACCATCCCTACCACCCCCCATCCCTCCCCAGTCTCTGAGCTCATCTCTTTCACTGACACAGACAGCAGCGGGGCTGAGGGCAGGTTTGACGCTCAGCCAAGGAGAGAAAACACTTCACAGAGACCGATGAGGGCGCCGAAACCATCGGCCTGCTGAAAACACAAGCGGGTCGATGGACTTATCGGCACGTGGCTGTCGAGTCGCGGGTCATGTCGTCCTCTGACGGACAGAGCGCATACTGACGCCGTTGCTCATTTAGACCTCTGCGTTGGAAACCTCGACGCCACAGCAGCAACTAGAACAGGACTCTGACGGCACAGGGTCTTCAGTGTCCTATTAAAAGTGTTTTTTATCGTTTTATCCTTTCTCCACTATTTTCTAACTTGTTCTATTATTGTTTTTAGGACACTTTGTGTGATTTTAACATTGTCTTGTTTCATATGTATAATTTCGAGAAGTACTACATAGTTAAATAAATAGTTATTATAGTAATATAGTAATAAGAATAATATAGTTATATTATAATATTATATAACATAATATTGTATAATTATTATTATAATTATACTATACTTATTATTAGTAGTAATATTATTATTATTGTTATTATTTAAATTTTCATAAATGTTTTGTTTGCCCCATTTACCGTCAACATTAACTTCAACAGAGTTCAAACAACGGATTTTATTAGACCAACAATCCAAAACCAACACTTCCAGGAGTGGATCTGAAGATGGAAAACCTCTGAATTCAGCTTCTGATTGTTTTGGTGAAGGATCTATCACGTCAGGCCATTATTGAGACGTGTGTTTAAATTTCCTGGCCCTCGTACGGCCAAGACACCAAACCGCGTGTTTGTCGAGAAGTGAAAATGTCACTGATGAAATGAGAATCTTCTGCGGACACACTGGGCTATCAAATGTGCCTGCTCTTCTAGCACTTTCATTCCTCCAGAAATGCTCTCCACAATGATCCAGTCCAAAAACAAGAGGCTGGAGGTGTGTACACATACTAAATGGCATCATATTTCTGTGCAGCACAGTTCCAACAGTTTCTCTTCCAATCATCCTACTGAAAATGTCCCCAGATGTTGCCAAAGAAAAAGGCTTTGATAAGCCCACGTGCGTTCTCCCTGGCTGCCACGCCTGCAGCCTTTAACGGGAGCGCACTGTTGATGCGTCTGACAGCCGAGCGGAACGTCACGATGCCGGTAACGACATGAGGAGCTACAAAGCTCTAATATCAAAGCCCTGCAGCTATGGCGACGTGCAGGAGATTACTGAGGCCAGTTATTCATCATTGCTTACACGAGATGGGTTACAAGTCAGACACACGCGGCTCTGAACTGCCTTCCCCAAGCTCATTTGTACATGAAGAAGAAACAGAGCGCCTCTCTCAGCAGCCTATCGACACTCACTTAAGATAATGGGTCCTGTTGGGGAGGATATGGATTGGAAATGAATCTGGAAGCTGCTGTACGCCGGCGTCCAGGCAGATAAAGGGCTTCACAATGGACCTCTACAGCACCCCTGCACGGCAATTTGTCACGATCAAAGCCGGGCCGGTGTCCGTCAATGTGTGCGTGAGTTCATCGCAGTCTCAGGTGTCGTTCGTGAGCCTGGAGATTGTAGCTCCTGTGTGCAGGCACGTCCACCGACACTCGTTCTCACAAACTCAGTGCAGATCAACACCAAGCAGCTCATTTCCACCCATATTATGATTTCCACCATTTGGAAATACACTGATATCACTTTTAGTTCAACAGTCATTGACTAAACTCCCATTCATTTTGCTGATGGCAGTTCTCTGTTGACGGTGATTCAGACTCTCAGCTACAAACTGGTGTTAGTTCACGTCTTTATATTCTTTATCGTCTTACAGAGCCTGAAAATCCACAAGCACCACAGTGTTTCCTGTTGTGGATCCTACCGGCAGTATCCAGAGTTTAGTCAGGTTCAGGATCTGTGATATATTGGACAACCTGCAACATTTATTGTGGACTTCTAGACACAGACAATGAAAATGTTACTATCTGACAATGAGAAAGAATCCTTCAACAGATTCCTGAATCCAGAAGGTTCCAGAACACCACAAACATTTAATCATCTGGTCCATTAGCAGCAACATTTCATGAAAAGCGGTCCAGAACTTTTTGATTTATCTTGCTAACAGACAGACAGTAGAAACACAACCTCCTCAGGTCCACAGAAGGGCTGGCCCCCACCGCAGAGGAGACAAGACCAGGAAAAAAATGGAGAGAAGTCTCAAACACAAGGAGACACTGGCGCTCACACACACACACGCTGCGCGTAGACAGTGGACACACTCGCCCTTCAACCGCTTCTGTGGAGAACAAACATGCTCTAATGAAACCTCAGCCTCGCAGCGGCCCCTCTCCGCATCTGCCTTCACTGAACGCGGCTGATTGGTCGCCTGCTGGAAAGATGAAAGGTTTCCACAAAGCCCTCAGACCTGAGCCGCCATCGACGACATGAAGGAATCATCCGAAGCCGCACAAAGACAAAGGACACGCTGTTCTTCCACCTGCAGAGACTCCACAACAAGCTGACATCATGCAAATGTCCCTGTGTGTCAACGACACTCGTCCTCCTACTCTGAGCGACACAGAGTGTGAAATGTAACGGACTAAGGACAGAAATCACTGAGTCCTCAATAAAAGTGTGATGGACTGATGATTGACAGCTGCCTCAGCCAATCATCCCTCACAGTGCTATTTGCCTTTTACTTGTCCTACATCAGCAGCACAAACTTTGGATTTTCTGCCTAAAGCATTTGACAACAATGGAGTGTTAAATGTCAGAAACAAGCTTCTTCAGGAGGTGGCAGTTTGCCGCAGTCTCCAGGTCGGACGTATTTTTTTAATAATAGATGCTGAATTATTAAAAATGAATACAGAGTCTGAATTATTTCACCAAAAACAGATTCATTCAGTCCCTCTGCGCTTTAATCTGTCATGTGCATTTAAAGGACAGGTGGTACTTCCATCACACTCTGTTCAGGTGTTGATGAAAGGAGATACAAACACCCGGCGAAGCAGTTCGCACAGCAACCGACATGATAATGACGGAGAACACTGATGGGATAAAGACCTGTGAGGCTTTGAGAGTTGATTAATGACACCCAGAGAAAAGTCACACAATGACAGAGTGAGATGGAGGGGACGAGGCCGCTGAGCACAATCCAAACTCAGCAAGCGACAGCCCGACCGCCTCCAAAGTACATCAGGTTTTTACAGGGTCAATGTCAAATGAAATGCACCGACACGTCTGCGCTAAAAAAGTGAAGTGAATGTCGGGGTGGAAGCAGATGGGAGAGGAGTTTCACCGCAGGAGCGTCTACGTGCTCCAGAGGTCATGAATCAGCCTATTGGCATCGCGTGTCAGCAGTCAGTCCCACCGCCGGCGCGTTTCAATCAACGGGCAAACTGACAGAACGCGCCGGAGGAGGACGAGGACCAACTCTGAGAGAGGAGACAGTACAGAGCATGAATGGACTTCAAATAAAAACGAGAAACAATGTGCTAATCAGTCCTTTAAACGACAGATATGGTACGGACATCTCCAGGATTGATGGGAGCCCCCCCCCCACACACACACAGTGACTGCACGTCTCAGACAGTCTGTTCCTCCCTCTGCCATTCATCATGACGCTTCTACTTTTTATAGCGTCATTGTTGATAAGAACCGCCGCAAACGGTGGGAAAACAAAGTTTGCATTTAAAGGCTGACGCTGCAGTACTGCAGACAGTCACAAGGGGGCAACAGAGAGCTCCCGGCTCCTCTGATGGTGAGCTTTCATGGCATCTATCATCGTCTATGTTCCCACAGAAAAACACTCGGTACCATTCATTTGCATAATAATCCGGCCTGTTTTAATCAAAAACCAAATAATCGGAGCCCACTGGTCAATATCTGACCAATCCCACACCGCTCCTTCCTCCTTCCTCCTCCTCGCTCCGGCTTATCAGTCACCTCAGAGGCCCTTTGTTACGCCTGAACTCGACATTTGTCCCATCATATCTGATAACCACAGGAGTATAATTGTTTTATTGGTACGGGTAAAGGAAAAAAATAGATATATAATGATATTTAGACAGAACTCTTTCTGTCGATTGTCAAGGAGACAAAATATTCACACAGTCCTGAATAGAAAAGTAAGTGACAACAGAGTTAAATGTAAAAGAGGGGTTTCATCTCTCCTGTGTCAGTCCAACTTCACATCATCAACATATAAAAAAAGAGGATGTGCCGAGTTCCTCCCAGACTTTCAGATGATCAAACTGGTCATCCATTATTGTGGGATTAATGGCAGCGCACCAGAAATTCATTACCATTCCAGTGAAAGTTAGGAAGGATTAAAAAAAAACATCTATTTATCTATTCATGCTTTTTGATCAAATGTGTGTTCCCACCTTCAGTCAGCCACCGCAGGAGTGGGCAGATTATCAGCGGCAGCAGGGGAGACAGCAGAGCTCAAACCACTGATGTTCGGATGTGGGATGCAGATAAAGCTTCCTCTTTCAGTGTGCAAAAAAAAAAAACCTGACAATCCCCAACGCTGCTGTGTGCCACGGCTGAACTGTCAGAGCTAACGCTGCAAAGTGGCGAAATTAAACGAGCAGTGATGGCAGCAGTTTCAAAGGGAAACAACCAAAGGCACCTGGTGAGAATTGGGAAATAGCGCTGTTATGTTTCTTTAATTCAACCTCATGAGTTCGTGTCCAACAAAACACACAGAAGAGCAAAGTTTCTACGCACAGAATTCAGACATTAAAAGGTTTTACCGTCTCATCACCCTGAAACCAGGACAGCTCCCGTAAGAAAACATCAATACCTAAAAATCCTACAAGGTGACATCAAGCGAACGCAGCGCTCATGTTCGCCTTCAGAGTCAAAGTGAGACTCGGCAGTCACAGACTGCATGTTCACCCCCAGTGGATGCATTCACTCATCCATCTTTCCTGTGATCATTGTCATCCTTTGAAGGGAAATCTCTCACTCCACATTCCAAACTTTAATTAAAAAGTCAGTTTGTGTCATTAGATTTCATAACAACCTCCAATCATTCTGTACAGATTTATATAAACAACTGCGACGACTCTCGGCTGAAGTGGAGAAAAAAAAAATGGAGCAGAAACAGCTTTTGAAGAGAACACCCTGACTGGAGATGATCATCTCACAAGTGTGTGTGTGTGTGTGTGTGTGTGATGATTCTTTGCCTGTGTGTGTGTCATGGACCAACTATGGTTTGTGGTTCGTGGTGCTCATGAGAGTCAGTTTGGTTTGAAATGTGGTGGGTACAGAGACGCTTCGTGCAGTGCTGAAACGCGCCTTGACATGCTAGAAATTTCCTCACTGAATGACACGGTCCAACGTGGATTTGAACATGTTCCAGATCATGTCTCCATTCCAGACCAGTCTCCTGCTCGGTCTCTGTTCTCTCGCTTGTCTGTGACAAAAACCTATTGAAACTGTGTCATGGAAAAGCACCCATGACTGAACTGACTCCGCTGTCGTCGTCATAGTTTCATAAGTGGTGGGTCCGTAATGAATTGGGACAAAAAGTATTGGTGTTTCTTCCTGGACTGCTGAAAAGCAGGCGTCTTTATTCAAAGGACAGTGGGTTCTCGGGTTTCGGCAGGTGAACAGCACCTGGTGCAGGTGTTGAATGTCAATGCAGCTGTCGGTCCTCCCGTTGCCATGACCACAAGCATCGGCGGAATCACTGTACGCTGCCGTCACCGGCTACCGGGGATTCGTAAACAAATTAGCCCGGGGAAAAGTGCTGCGGCTTGAAGCCTTTAATTGCATCAACCTGAAAGCAAATTACAGACCGACTCTGCTGGGCAGAAGTGATGTCCGTCAAATAATCGTGCTCGCCGGCCTCCTCCTCCATCATCAGTTTGGGACATTTATATTGAGATATTCCATCCCAGGTGAGGAGAGAAATGTCAAGACAAGGGGGACGCGGCTTATCCTCCCTCCCTGGCCTTTCCGCATCTCGTTCAATCTGTCCTTCCATTCTTCTGCCTCCTCTCCCTCATTCGTTCGCCATCCATCTGCCTCTTTCTCTTTTTATCCTGTCATCTACAGCGTGCGCGGCGCCTTCAGTTCCTCCGAGCCTGCGCTGCGTGTGCGGCACAGACGAGATGAGAGAGGCTGAGGAGCTGAGCGCAGAACAGTGGCACCAAATGGAAAGGTTTCAGTGATTTGGAAACGAGAACTCTGGAGCGAAGGATGCTGATTAAAATGCTCTGATGTTTACAGGTGAAGACGAGGGAGGCTGCCGACGTATCTTTATACACAGCTGATGAGAACACGTGTTCAAAAGCACCAAACCCTGTTTCACCACAGTATCATCCAACCAACCATCTCCTCTCACATCGCTCCACGTCCTTTCCATCCATTCACACACTCACACCAACGAAAAACTATCTGGAGCTCTCATCGGTTCATTACCAACGTGTTCACCTTCCTGTTGGTGGAAAAAACAAAAACAGAACTACAGCAGTGGCGACGCAAAGACAGCAGGCAGTATTATTTATCTCCACACCGTTATGGTATCCCGACTCAGAGGCAATTAATTATTGAATTATACCATGCGGGTGCACGATGAATGCAATCGGCCCTCGGGGCTTTTTTTCTCATTAACAGGTACAGACTGTCCTACACGGGCGAACCAGGGGAGGCTCCTAATAACATTTAGTATTCAGATTAAACTGTTGTATGCAGCCAAAGCTCCGGCTTGCAGGGTAGGAAGTAGGATCAATCGGCAACGCAATTAATTCAAAATGTGCAGAAACACGCTCGCGAGGAGGAACACAATGGGCTGTCCCATTAAGGCAAAGGTGCTGCAGGTATTGACGTTTTCTCAGACTTAATGGTATTTTTCAAACCGGCGTTTTCCCCCCGATGTGTTTGGCCACAGATGATGAAAGGCAAGGAAATTACCGGAATTGGTCAGATATCGACAGACGGGCTCAGATGGTTCATCATCATCATCGGTGTTTGATTAAAACAGCCTGGATTCATATTTAAATGAGCGGTAGTAAGTGTTGTTGTGTGGGTGATAGAGGTCATGAGATCTCACCAACAGTGGCGACAGGGGCTCTCTGTTGCCCCCTTGTGACTGGCTACACTACTGCGGTATCCCAAATGAATTCAATTTCATTTCTATAACGCAACATCACATATCCACCGTCTGCACAACACCACACCCTCTGTCCTTATACCCTCAATCACGGTGCATCTTCATGTTAGCGAATGCAACAGCAGACGTTTTCCCACTGTTTGAGACTGTTCTTCTCAAGAATTTGACGCATCGTTTGTTGATTATTGCTTACATAAGAGGGTCAAGAACATTTGCTTTTGTACTAAAAGTACAAAATACTTAATAAAAAGTAAAAGATGAAGACTGAAAATGCTATTTATTCAGCAAAAAATGTGCAACCTCACTCAATTTCATAAGTAAAAATGATTAAATGTTCTAAAAGTTTTTGGTTTTTCACTGCGTCATGCCACTGAGGGCATTAACATACGTGTCAAAGGGGTCAGCTCCGGCTGAACCACATGTGACCATCAACCTCCCCGCTGGCAAGGTGCCGGGCGGAGACTCGCCGGCTGCCATGGAGGTGAACTGTGACAGCTCATGTAGCAGAAGGGAAAGCAGTCTGGCTCTGTTTTTTTTTTTTCCTTTTTGTTTTCAGAGTCAGAACAGGTTGAATAACAGAAAACAGATGCAGGGGGTTTGTCACTGAAGGTCTTCTCTTCTCTCGGTACAGACACATTCGTGGCCCAGTGGCGGATTTCTGCTTGACGAAGTAAATAGGATGCAGACTCCCTCGTGGCCTTGGCGATATGGGGGAGTATTTCTTACTACACTGTTATTACCTTCTGAGGAGCATGTGGGAAATTCCCAGAGATAAGCTTGTTTAGTATGTCAGAAAAAAACATTTTTATATGTGGATTGCATTAACAACAACCTGCAATCTCTGGTGACATGTGACAGTCTATCTGTATCAAAGGTAATCACACATATGACATTTAATTTCGACAAACCACCTTGGGGCTAAATGCTCCCTGGATGAAAACGACGGAAAGGAAAATTATTCATTTCAACACCCATCGCATTCCGTCCCGTGACTGTGATCTGGGGAATGGCTGCCAAGCATGTAAATTTGGCTCCGGGGACAGGAATCACAGGCAGACAGGCCCGATTCAAAATGAAAAATAGTGGACAAATGATGAAGGATGAACTGGAAAAGATGGAGTAACGTACGTGTGTTTTCCATCTGGAGCAGAGCGGAAACACTGCAAAACATAATCATCAGATATGACGTCACGGCGTCACTGGTGGCACATCTACGTTTCAAAGCTAGTTCCTTGTATTATCAGTTTGGATGTACATCGGTTACGGGCTTTGACATGCAAAAACACAGATGAACGACACTCAATCTCGTGCCTGAACGCAACACTGAACTAAAAAGCAATGCTAAAGTTAGCACGCTATCACAAACATGCATTTACACAAAAGGCTGCAGGTTACATACGTGAATGTACTGTTCACGTAGCTACAGCTACATTCTCCTGTAAATATTCTTTTTGTATGTATATTACCTTGTATATATCGTTTATTGCATTAGGTTTCTGTTATACCTGTAAATACAGACTATTTACTATTTATCTTTTTTTATATATACATATTCCTAACTTGCACTTGTATTTGACTTTGTAACGCCATAAAATCTTGAAACAAAATGCCTTTCGTGTGATAATACAAAAAACAATTTCATTCACTACGAAGTGGAGATGTTCCATTTCATTGGTCACCATAAGAAGCGCTTCCACCTGACCACCACAGGAAACCAGTGGCACAGAGCGTAAGCTGATGGAGACCAGCCATGATATGTTACTATCATGCCGAAGAGTTTTTACAAACATGTAAAAGGTGATTACTGTTCAGCTCGGCAGCCACTTTCTTTCTTTCTCTGTGGTGCTTTCATGAAAAGCGGATGTCACAGAATGTGTCGTGTCCCTGTAATAAATAATGAAAAGAATGCGTGAGCTGGCGAGTCAGACAGCCCCAGATGTTGGAATAAAAGTGGGTCAGGTGTGTAACTGCTGAGAACACACACGTATTCAGCCCAGACTGCAGTCAGAGAACGGACGATGATGGTTTGTGAAGGCTCTTCATGCTTAAATCATCCAATTCGAAGGGATCTCCAGTCGATGAAGTGGTCACGTGACGTTTGAGGTGAGCTGTGTGTGTAAATTCAGAGCATGATGAGTCCACATATCATCATCGGGCTCATTAAAAGGTTAAGAGGTCACGTGCAGAGTGTGTCACCTCTGTTGTGTTGCAAATAGCTCACTGTCAATACATCATTCCCTGTGTGTGTGTGTGGGGGGGGGG
>CAAKHB010003849.1:94203-116234 GCA_901007665.1 Aeoliscus strigatus
TCCGTGGACCTTCACAGCTCAGTGATGTCACACGGACTCATCCATCAAAATATCACACATCCATCACCCTGCCTCAGATGTGTATTACACACACACACACACACACACACACACACACCATGTCCAATTGCCACCTGAATGAAAGTGACAAAACATTCCTACAGCCGACACTGGATCGTCACGCAAATCCTGATGTTTACCATCTCTGCTTCTTCTCCCAAATCGACCGTAAACAATTCTACTCATCAATCATGTCTGGACCATTTGACACAGGGAGCACCACGCCCCTGTCGAATCAAAGCTCCTTATCCAGAGTAATAACAATTATCACTGCAAAGTTAAGAGTCTCCTCTGGTCTTTGCTCACTCGAAAACCCAATTACACACGAGGTTTATGAACGCAAACACTCATTAGTGCCTCTCAAAGGCGGCTGTAGCATGTGTGTGGCTGCATGATTACCATACTGACAGGAACGCACGCGACGTGGATTGTGTGTGTGTGTGTGTGTGTGTGTGTGTGTGTGTGTGTGTGGCCTCTGTCTATCCTGTGCACCAGCGTCGTCTGCAGAGAAAGGATTTATGCTGACATGTAACCGCATTCATAAAGCTCTTTATCAAGGCTGATAGACGCTTAATAATCATCTCAGATGTTGTTACATAACTCTGGACTGTTATCACGTTGGTAATAAGTTGCTAATGCAGCTTAATAACCAGGCAAACAGACTTTGCTCTACAAGGAACCTTTAATAAACATTAACTTCACTGTTACATAATTATTACTACTCACAGTCACACTGGATTTTTTGTTTTGTTTTTACATACAGTGAAATTAGCACCCCCACTGAATACAAATGCTACAAGTCTAATATCTAATAGCAGTTGAGGATGATGACATTACTATTGCGATTCACTTCAGGGCCTACGTCTATAAAAGGTTTAGGTATGAAATCCAACCTTTTTTGTCACGGTTGGAGACAGATGGATTTTCACGTGTGTTGGAGGAGTACAACGAGCCATAAAAAGTCCAAGTACTGAGGTGTGATGGCAGGTCCGTCCTCGGGGGAACGAGCCAATGACGCATGTCTGACACCAGCCTGTAGGAGACCGAGGTGCCGCACAGCTTCATCCTGAATGCTGGGACACGCTGCACCTACAAGCAGAATACTCCACGGCAGGAAGCCAACGCAGTTCGGTCGTCTCAGCGGTCGAAATTCACAGTTGTAAACAAAAAGGTGCCGACGGTGGCGGTGTCAGGAGCAGATAAGAATTTGACTCTGGTCTTATCCTCCTCCTGCAGCTCTATATTTTCCAGGAGCCAGCGCTGCACAGCTGCCGATTCCAAAGGCCGAACACACTCAAAGAACGATGCTTCAGGTGAGACACGACCTGATAATTAGGCACAGTTTGCATGTGCTAACGTTTCCAAGTGACAAAATATACAAGGTGTTGTTTGGTTCCAGCTGCTGTTAAAAAAAAAAAACAGTGACACAAAGAATAGCTAATTTTACCAATTTACCATATTTACCCCTTTCCTTGAAACAAATTCTATTCAATAAAGTAAATGTTTATTCTATTTTATTTTAAGATTGTGAATGTGTGAATTTCCCTCACAGGATGGATAAGTACTTTCTATTCTATTCTATATTCTATTCTGTCGGTGTCGCCCACAGAGTGGAACCACCCGCCCAAGTTTTGCCTTGTTGACTAAATGGATTGTGAAAACGAAGTGAATGATTTTAATCTGACAACGGGAGGTGGAAGGGAGGGAGGGGGGCATTAGTCTTCACCATTCGTCACCGTTTACAATCCGTCCGGCGAACTCAAATAACAGCATCCATCTCGGGAGGCGACAGCCACAAAACAAGTGGAAGACGGTGATGGATTCAAATTGGAGCCTTTTCAGGGAATGTCGGCCGGGAGAAGAAACGACGATGCCACGGGTTCACGGCATGTGACGGAAAAAGGTGTCACAACTCGTCACAGAAGATGAATGGACCAGGCCGTGGGTGTATTAAAACACCCGCGTTTATGCACACGAGTCATTTCAGATAGAGCGGCCAGACAAATCGCATGTCAGACATGTAGACAGAAAGATGCGGCGGCATCAACGAGAAGAGATGATACGTGATATGAACTAAAACACATTCATTTATCTGCACGTTAAAAAACGTGCAGATAACCAGGAGGTTGAACACCATTTGCTACTTAAAAACTCATCTGCTTCTCATCTCGCCCTCCTCTCCCCTGTGTTTCATTTTCTATAACAAATTAATCTAAGCTGAGCGATGCGACGCTGCATTTCAGCCCGCACGGGGGAGAAAATGATCCGTTTTGCGTTTTACCCCCCTCTGGCAGAAACGGGGACCTTACTTCATTAGAGAAGGTCAACGTCGGCACCCCATCAGTTGTCAGGAAGCTCTCAAAAAGAGCGTGAAATTGATTCATCAGCAGCAGCGCTCCGAGGGGATCACGGGAACGAATATTATGAATAAAAATGGGTAGAGGGATGAGGAGGGGGGAGCGGGAGGGGGAGGGGGAGGGCTGGGGCCGAGGCCACGGTGGAAAGTTCATCCTGAGCTCAGCTGAGGTCAATTGACACCTCGGGGGGAGGCACAGGTTAAAAAGTGACATGAGACAGCGGTTCATCTGCTGGTGAGGAGACGGGTTCGGAGCCTGATCCTGGTCCGAACCCATCCTGGTGTGAAACTCAGCACGTCTGTGATGTGGAAAACTTCCTCCGGAACACAGGAACACAGGACAAACCTTTTCACAGAGTCATTTCTTACTTGTTGATTAGTTCTCTCAACGGGTCCAGCATTGTCTCAGAAAAAACATGTTATTGTCATCGAGAACACCGGTAGAATTGTTTTTAATTTATGTATATATAAACTGATCTACAGTTATTCATGTATGTTTAATTGTTGTCAAATAAGGCACAAATTTTGAGGTCTCAAATCAAGCAGTTACCGGAAATGACGTGCACCTGAAACTTACTGCCGACATGCTAGCTGGCACACAATATGTACAACACATCGAGCCTCAGACCTCACATGAACCTAAACCTCAGTGTTGTACATTTATTCTTTCCATTCATCTTCTTCTGCTTATTCCGGTTACAGGTCACGGCTGCGATCTTGTACAGTGAAGACAATTTATCACACACGAGCACCAAACGTCATGTGCCGCGGTTCACTAGCTAGCAAGCTAACGTTAGCATTCACCTGGATTCCATCGCTAGGTGGTGCCGCTGGTGTCCACCGCCATCCGGAAAACTGACAGGTCGTCGTTTCTACGTCGCTAGGATGGTGGCCGTCGAGGGAGGAAAGTGTCTGAACTTTTCGGCCGTTCGAACATTTTCACATACTCATTCAGTGTGAATGCACTCACGTACTCAAAATACTACGTATAGAAGTACGTGATTGGAGACACAGATCTACATTCACACATTTTCTGCTTTGTTTAGCTGTTAGCATTCATACATTCCCGCCATCCGTCTGGTACGGTTTTGTTATCTTCGTTGTCCATCTCAGGGAAGTGAACTAACTCAGGACAGTAATCCTCCCAGCTGATGATGCGTGTGCAGAGTAATCCTGGTTGCTGTGGTAAACGCACGTTGAATGTATTCTGACTGCAAAAAATGCAAAGCTCCTAAATGAACTCGCGTCGCTGGGGGAAATATTCCGCCGCCGAAGGGACCGACTTGAGCGTGAAACAGAAGATAGACTTTACAAGCTGCGTTTGTTTTTCGGATATAATGCCTGAGCATTTAATAGACTCGATTACTCCCCCCGCCCAGCGCTCGGAGACCAAACCCAGTATTCTCTGTTTGATGGTGAATGTTAAAGAGGTGCAGCGAACAGCTGTGCGGAGGCCAGCCAGCCGTCTCATGGGCTGCCGATCTGCGGGGTTATTTGTTTCCTCACGTTGTCGCGTAGCGCAGGGGTAAACAAAGCGTCCTGTTTGTGGCGTTCACCGGCGTCTCAGTGTCCTTGCCGTTTCCTACCACTTCCTGTTTTGCTCCGCTCGAGCTGCTCACTTCCCTCTCAGAACCTCACGGCGCATTAACCGCCCTGTAACATGATGATTGTGAAATGACTCTCAGGCCAGCTCGGATGAAAAGAGTTGTGTTGCTGCTTCCGTTCCGGTTCCTTCTCACTTAAAACAAGTTTCCACATTTTGCAGAATATGACAACATAGAGTTGAACTTTGAAAACAAGAAAAATCTTTGGTATAAATCCTGACAGAAACTACCAACGATCTCGTAACGGCCACTTTTATCCCAACAGATGGGCACCAATTAGCCACCTGACTCCCAGAAACCACTTGGGCAGCCGTGTGGAGCCAAGATGCAAATGAAGCAGAGGGAAAGGTGGAGGCGCAGCCGCCGACGTCTTGGGAGAGGAGAAATTAATGGAGGAGACAGCGTCGGGGCAGTTTGGCAAATGGGAAGCTAATAAAGTGGGAACTGATGAATGGAGGACGCGTCGAGGGGCGCAAGGTCATCAAATCCCCAAGGCGGTGAATCCTCCATCAGCTGGGATCAACATCAGCTCGACACTTTCAATCTGAAGCCGACGTGGAATCATTGAGCTAGCTAATGAACATCTTGTCGTGTTTGTTCCAGTGATGCCAGAGAGCATGAGAACTCGAATCAAGCTGCCGAAACTGCTCCTCGGATTGGGGCGGGATCACTCCTACCCGCCTCCGCACATCACAGCTGGAGGCTTTGAAAATTCAAATCCGTGTGAAGATTCCTCGAGCTAACAATCAGTGGGGTGTGATCGCTGATCTCGATCACAGTTAGAATCTTACTTATCGAATCTTTGAAATTATGGATCAGTGTCTGTTTCTGGAGTTCATTTCTATTTTCTTCCACCTTATGAAGATCATCAGTGGAGAAAGAGTGTTCATTCCCCCACGAGGCTGCATTATTTTCACAGCTGCAGCTGAAAAGAGGCTGTGGCTATCGGGGTTTGCACAGGCCTCCGCTGCAGATGATGATGTGCAAACTGCAGAAGGGGGGGGTTTAAAAAAAAAAAAAGTCATCTTTTGTTTAATTTGTATAAACCTACAACGCCTTCTGTTGTCAGACTCACACATCTTACATCCATCCCAGCAAGAACGGAGAGGAGAAACTCTGAAGGACAATCACAGCGAGCTCCGAGACGCTGTTTACTTGGGTTCCCTCGCACGACGCGTCCAACAGCTGTTGGATAAAGCCAAGTAAATATCGCTAAGTGTCGGTGACATATTCCCCAGGAGATTTACCCACATCAGCTGCGACAACCGATTTCCACTGGCCGGCATTAATCTGAAAACGGGACAGGAACATCAGACCGGACGTCCCATTAACCTGAAATATGACTGATTCTACTGCTGCAGGGTGCTCTAGAGCCCCAGTCGGGGGGGTTGAAGTACATAAAGAATAATAATCTACTCAGATACCTGATATGACATTATTCACTCCTATGGTTCTGGAGGATTTGGGATTTTGGATTTGGTCCCAATTGACCCCGGTAGCGTTTGTGAGGTCCAAGATACATTCTGGCTCGCCGTTCCGATTATCCACATGGGGTTGGACTGAGGTCAGGTTCCTCGGCATCAAACTCTAAGAAGTGTTTTTGATGGAACTGAGAACAAAGAATCAGTTGCCAAGGAGCTAAAATGATCAAAGGTGTGTCTTGAAGACTCCGTTGACAGTGCAGTTTGCACTAACTAACACGCTATCTTCAAAATCGGACCTGAAAAACATCTTTTATCTGCTCTGAACAGTCCGCCTTTGTTCTGCTTGTTGACCAGTTTCTTCCCAACAACAATCGCTGGAAGCTACAACACGTGATATGAAGCTCGTTGACAAACAGACCCGTGGAATCTCCAGTAGCACTTCAGGAAGAAAACTTATCTTACAGAGCTGATAAAACGCTTGCAAGGCAGCGTCTCATTCAGAGAGTCGTCTTGAATCAGGTAAATATATGTATATATATATATATATACACACATGTACCACTGCCGTCCTCGATCCATTGTCTGAAATGTGACAGGTGGAGGTCAAGGGGAAGATGTTCCTTCAATTTGATCTACGACCTTTAAGTGGACGTTTTCTTTTACACAGACACCATTTACACTACATCATGTAATTATATAACATATAGCTTCACAGCCATGTCACAGCGACCTTGACGGGGCCTTAGAGGTCAGCGCAACGAGCACAGCGCATCAGGCTTCTTGTAGGTTTCCCACCTGCTGAGTGATACCACAACCCCCCATTCCTGACAGTTTCTAGTTCTGGCACATGGCTGTCTTGTTCTTCTACAACAAAAAACAGTGTTAGGAAACCGGCAGTGAAATGTTTGTATGAGCAAAAACCACAGAGACACCAGATGCTCATTCCTCCTAAGGACTAAGGAGGGTGGTGGAGCCCTTCCTGTCATGTTGTTTGTGGGGAGATGTAAACCGCATGCACGACCCTAATAACAAAACATTAAAAGAGGCAATAAAAATGAACACGTCGCCCCTCAATAAGGCTGCATTTGTCGCACTGTTGCTTTTACATTTACGGTTTGTCCATGTCAACATATTAAAGCGTTTCACAACTTCCGCAAATCAAATTTACAGATGCTCCGTCTCACATCCTGTAATGAAGCCCACAACGTCTGAGCGAAATACCTCAGCGGCTGCAGAGCCAAATGGAAGCCGACAATACAGAGCAATCACAGAAAAGGTTTCACAGGAGGAAGCAAAAAAAAAACAAAACATCCAGCTCCGTCTCAAACTGCACAAACACACCAATCAAACTCCATGAGGTTCCACTGCAAACGCAGAGTGCAACCGCACTGGGGTTTCAACAATGTCAAAATCGGAAAGCTGGCAGTTTGACAGCCTCACACAAAGCCGTCCGATAAACAAGCAACTCATGAATTCATGTGACTGTTGTTACGAGGAATCAAATGGATTATAATCAGGGGCTGGGAAGTTTAAGAACACACAAACAACGATGCAGCAATGTTCCTAGCAACACATGGAGTCGAGGAACAGAATGACGGCGGCGGCTGATGGAGAACAATTTGTCCTATCTCTGGCTAAGGTCTTAGCGCTGCTAATGACTCACCAGAACTCACCACTCACCAAAATACCATGTACATATTCACATTAAAAAGGTGCAATTGTCTCATGGGGGAGCAGAGACACGCGGGGGGGGCAAACAGAAGCTCCACGGGTACGTTCAACACACAACACGCAAATTCATGCCTGAGTTTCCAACGTCTCCACGACGACGCCCACGTCATTCGGCGACTGCCCAGATGTGCAGAAGCAAGCGGGCTCCATTCACAAAGCCCAATTTTCAAATGCGCCCTGATAATCTGTCCCTCTGTACAATGTACGATCAATATCCCTCCAAAAAGCCAAAGTAATGATGATGTGATCATGATCTGTTTGTTTCATACGTCAACGGTCACATGCTTTGAAATAGTGGTTCAAAGGAAATGCTGCTTCCCGAATTACTCCACACACTCTGAAGCCTTGACACGGAAGAAGAGATCACGTGTGCAGCTTCCCTGAAAATACGGTACGATAATCCTACATGTCTCACCTGGCAACACTGTTTGGAACAGATGTGCTTGAAGCCCTTTGTCTCTGGATGAGCGCGAACGGCACGTTGAACAAATTCATTCATTGGCTGTGTCACCTTCACTGAAAACATGCTGCAGTGACGTGTATGAGCACCCTGGTTTGCGTCATTTAACATCCAAGCCTTGGCAAAAAAACTGACCAACGGACAATAACCCGCAACGATTTGTGTGATCGTTCATTCTTGTTCAACATTTAGACAAATCACGGAGATTTCACAATGCAATGCAAAACTCTGAAAACAAATCTACCTCTCTACGGAGCTCTTCACTCGCTGTCACCATAGGAACTGGGACGACGCATGCGATCCACTGGGCTCCGTGTTTTAGCTCAGCCCACCCTGTGAAGGACACTCAGTTGGTCAAACAATTTCAGGCTTTTAATCACTTCACAAAGTGTTTGGGAGATTAGCATTTCCCCCTTACGACAGACGTGGAGGCCCCCGGCTCGAAGGTAAGACGCTGTCCCATGTTGCTATCAGCAACAGGTCTGTTAATCAATCTCAGATATACCTGAACTAATCAAACACAACACCACATGAGTATAATCCAGAGCTGCAGGTGGTCGAAAGAAAAAGCAGAAAATGGCAAAGAGGCTTGTTTTGTGTAACTAGCACACGTAACTCAAAAGGTTACAATACCAGAGGGAGGTGAAGCAGAATGCGCCATAAATAACTGAAATACCTGGAGTAGCTTCTGTTCAGGCCGACGTGACGTCAGGCACTGAGATAACACATCTCCTCAGGAGAGGCCAGAACAATTAGCTAGAACCTGATCGACCGCCATCAACGGCTCAGGACGCTGAGGGAAATGACTTTATAGACCAGGAGGAAACAGCACAGGAAGCAGTGAAGGTTTACACCTCAGGTGGAGGAACCAAACTGACACAAAGTCTCATCCTAGCACAGAATGAAGTTAAGTTCACATTGGAGGAGGTCAGCAGAAACAAATCAGGTTCGTGTGACAGCCACAGTCACAGATTCCCTGGGAGGACAAAGGACGGCGGAGAGAATCTGTCTGCAGTCATCTTCTGACCCATTTTCTGTCTGCTGTATTTCACTGAACAGGCCTGTGGAGCAGCTGGAGTGTTCATCATTTCATATTCTGACTTTGAAAAAAAAAAAAAAAACACACACACAGACCGAAGAGGCAAACAGGCCACTTTATCACCTTCACAGGAGCTGCTGTGGACAGGACAGAGACCCACCTCCACTGAGAAAACGACAAAAGAAAGTTGACTTCCTGTTTGTGAATCACAGCACATCACTGGGACAATGGGTGGCAGGCTGGACGAGCAGGACGACAAACACAAAGGAGGTGTGGGGACGGAGTTCACAGCATCTTCGGGGGTCTTTGTTGCAGTGTCGGGCTGAACAAAGGTCCGGAGGAGGAGGAGGAGGATGCTGGTCACAAGTTTCCACGGACGGACACATATGTTGAGGAGCTCACCTCGGTCTGTCGGGTCGCTCCGTGTCCGACTGCGGCTCCGCTCCGGGGGCTCGGTCCGAACGGAGCAGCGGCGACTGAGGGAGACCGGCTGCGCTTCGGTTTGTTGGCGGTGTGTGCGTGTGTGTGTCCCGCCTCAACCCTCAGACAAACACTGGAGGAGAAAAAAAAAAACGGAAAAGCCCTCCCACTCCTTCCTACTGGCGCCGCGGCTCTCTCTCTCTCTCTCTCTCTCTCTCTCTCTCTCTCTCTCTCTCTCTCTCTCTCTCTCTCCCTCTCTCTCTCTCTCTCCCTCTCCCTCCCACACGCGCGTCGGACACACACGAGCCGAGCCCAACCGAGCTGTGGCGAGCCGAGCCGAGCCGGGCTGTGACGTCACGGTGACCTCCGCTGACCCTTGCGGGGCTCCTGACCACTTGATATTAATAGGGATGCAGGTGCACGTTCTAGATACATCTTGTAGGAAATAATAAGTGAATGAATAAATATTTGAAATTATAGATTTATAACCTTTGAAAAACCCAAGGTCACCCTACAAAACAGAATAATTAGAAAATTAGTCAAAGCAAGGACAAAAAATCAGAATATGCCAGTTTAAAATGATCTACTCAATAATCTGAATATTATTATACGTTAACGTCTCCAGCCATTTTCATTGTGTTTCTCTTTATCACTTCATGCAGATCAACAGTAATGCCAGGTGTTTAGTTTCTAATGTCAGCATGTTAAAATAGGGGAAAACAGAGCACAAGCTGCAGACTGGTGATTTAAAAAAAAGAAAGTCGCCCTGAATTCTCCATATTTGTCACGTCATAATGCTTCATATGCCACGAGTCAGCACACGGAACCAGCGGGGTAATTAACATATTCCAAGCTGCCGATGCAAATGTTCTTTTTCCTGCAATGATAAGCCGCCGTAGAAGTTGTTTCCAGCTGTTTGGCACCGGATCTAGTGCATCTCTCCGCGTGCCTGCGGAGGACATGTCACAACACTGGTTCAGGATTTGAGCCTTTGCCTGCTGCATGTGCGTGACTAGCTCAAACCACCTAAGTGCATGGTATGAAAAAAACAAAACAAAACAGAAAATGTCTTCACAGACAGTTTGAGAGGAAGAACCTGGCATGTACGTCGTCCCCACAGAGGCCGGGATCTGACAGCTGTCTGGCAGCTGCAGGAGCAGCAGCCTTCAAGGGGGTGTTGGGGGCTTCAGCCGACTATTGCACGTTGCAGACATGTTCTTTTCCCACATTAACTCACCTCTATCATACTGATGGAAACATGCACGGCGCCCCTTGCTGCTGGGAACGTCAGCAGAGTTGAGACGTGGATCGTCCAGGCAACATGCAGACAGGTAAGGCTGTTGTTGTGGCTTGTTTCCGGAAACATCCCAGTTTTCCACTGGCCTCCTTCACGCGTTCAGTTCAACATCTGTTTGCATTTGTTGTGTGTTTTACAGCTGTGTTTACTTCTTCATTTGCACGTTATGTCATTCTGATTCAATGCGCTTTTCGCCAAATGAGCGATTTCTGCGTGTGTGTTGTGTGTGTGGGTTAACAAACAAAGTCAACGTGATTCTAGTCATATCTGCAGGGGGAATTCAAGCTTGTGGCTTCTCTGCGGCTCCTCTCCCATCTCCACAACCTGACCAGAGCTGCACTGCAGAAGCAAAGATCACACAATCTACCTGCGCAGAATATCCTTTAAAAGGCTGCTACATTAACTGTTTTATATCATTAATCTTTCTTGACATTGGATGGGAAAAGACAATAAGACGCTTGAGAAGTTTAAACATTCACACACACACACATCTCATCAGAAGACATTTTGCCCCTGACCTCAACCACAGAAGTCAGTTTTAAATTCTGCTAAATACCTATTTACACCATGAATGTACCTTCTGTTGTATCTGACGTTATGTGAGTGGAATCCAACGTTTCCTACTTCACAGATAGAGCAGAAGGTCACGCTAAAGAAACGTGCCTCACCACCATGATGCCTTTCACCTCGGCGCGGCTTTGTACATCGTATCATTTGTTCACATGACGTTTATTCATTCTCTCCATCCTGTTCCCACTTCCTTTGTGTTTCATTGTTCATGCTGTATAAAGTTGTGTAATCGTACCGGAGATAAACACATTGTCACTGCTGGTGTGTTTGTGTGCACGTTTCAAAATCACCACTCTGAATGCACCTGATTGGACTGAACTCAAATTACTTGATGATGAACTCCAAAGTCTAACACATGTCAGTACCATTATAAAGATCCTCTCCTCTACAGGATTACAATAATTTGAAAACATCTAAAGACTCAGAGTGCTCTTCACTCAGACTCGTCATTGGAATGACACATAGTCTGCAGCACCAGTGTTTGTTTGAATCATTTATGGGAACCTTGAGGATGCGTTTAACATGTTGCTATATTGGTGTGCTCGTGCAAATGTGTGACTCTCTCAGAAGTCACCCGGGCCGTGGTCTCCCTCCCTCTGGAGTTCCTGGGCAGTATCGCTGCAGTGTGAGCGCTGTTTGATATGATTGCCTTAATTATGGAGGATAATGAGTTTGAATTTTTGATGCATTGAGGCTTTAAAAAGGCAACGCACCCCTGGAGTCCATAAATGTCTGATACTGCTTCGGGCTGCAGGGGACTTTGGGGACCCTTTTACATGATTGAGCTAATGGAAACAGATCGGCCCGGGAAATGCTAATGTTGACTTGTTGGGCCTAAATTGCAAGCCCATGCAACACCTGGAGCTGCAGTCGTACAGCAGTGTGTGTGTGTGCCTTCCGTTTGCGTCAGATAAAACCTCACTTTCTGTTACTCTCTTGTAGACAAATTGTGCTCTGCAAAAAAAAAAATATATATGTACTGTGCCTCTGAGAACAGAACAAAATAAATTCCCTACACTCTGACAGAGCGGCGAAGCTTCAGAAGCCAATTTCTCACACTTTGTTTCACATGCTGCCCGCCCCCCACCCCCCCACACACACACATCCCCCAAAAAATAGAAAATCTATATATTTCTACATACAAATATGAGTTCTTCTCAGTCGACGTCCACCCACAAGCAGCACAGCTTGCCGCTGGCAATTAATTAAAGGAGAGCTCATGCAGCATCGAGGCGGCTGTCAGGCCTGCCAGTCATCAGCGCAGCATGACAATGATCTGACCATCACCGGCTTAATTGGCATTCGCAGGGAACGCTCTCCCTCTCACTGTAGTCCAAGCAAACACACCGGCAGGCCGGATGTAACCTTCAGTCCTTGCTTTTCCTGATCGATAATCTCACATGTGACGGAGAGCAACAGCTCCAGCAGCAATCCGACAGTCCTCAAAAATCTGAATAGAGCTGCTTAAAAAAGCTGCAAAAACAATTAAAACAATCTCTAAAGGCATAAGTGGCTGTGTTTTTTTGCGATGGGAAGTTTGTTTGTCTGCTGCAAAGGGATGAACAGCTGAAGGATCAGTTCTGCTCTGCTGCATACATTTCCCTAACTTGTTTGTGTATTTAAACCAACTGCCGGCTTGTTGTAAACATTTCTCGCAAACCTTCGGGCTTTTTCCAGTTATTATCGCTCCAAAACTTTTCTGGCTGAGTTATCAGTGAGCAGCGAGATAATGAAATGATCTAAAACGTGTCAGGGGCAACAGGACTGTGGAAGGGAACTTTCACTTGATTTATGGGAATTTATATGTTTGCGCTTTGACTACTAAGAGCAAATATGGTTTCCATGGTGATGGCATAAAAACAGCTTTTCTGCTCTTTTTTAGGTAATTATACCTTAGGGTCAACCCACACTTGACCCAAATATGTCAATACATGAGTGAGTATGTTCTGTGACGCAAAATCTCCAGGCAGCATCTGTTCGTACCCCCTCCACCTCACATGTTAAATACTGTCAACTGTGCACCATACTAGCACCATACAGGAGATGTCAACTGAATGTTGTTAACCCTTTAAGCACAAAGCTATTTCTCTGGCCTCTGCTCAAAAATTGCATATCCATCATAAAACAGAGTCTATCTCTGCAACACCAATATTTACAATAATTACAATAAATAATTAACATTCACAAATTATTATTATTATTATTATTATTATTATTATTATTGTTATTATTATTATTGTTGTTGTTGTTGTTGTTGTTGTTGTTGTTGTTGTTGTTGTTGTTGTTGTTGTTATTATTATTGTTTTATAGTTTTCTAATGACAATAAACGATTCTAATTCTGATTCTAGTTGGTTTGTTTCCACTCTGACAGAAGAAAACCAGGGTGGTGAGAGTAAGGGCCAACGGACAGGGAGGAAATGGGAACTCATAAAGGACAGATGATTTTGCGTTATAACTCTCACGGACTGTAAAGTCCATCGAGACAATTATAAGTCTGATGTCAGGGCTCTGCAGATGAAATTGAATTGAATCCAATCCTCTGATCCCAAACGTTGAGACGTTCCTGGTAAACAAGATCAGCTGAACGCAGCAAATGGGACTCGGCTGAGATGAAAGGCGGCACCCGTCTGATTCACAGCGCCGCTGTCGACTCTTAGGTCGCAAAAAAAGACACCGCCTTCAGTCAATAACGGCGAGGGGGTTGTGGTGGGGTGCACAACTTGACGCATCCTGGCTGAGTTTGACTGTTGAGTAATTGCGTTCATAAGCTCAGATGTCATAAAGGCAAATTCCTCAAGCATGCAGTGTTTTTGACGAGTTATTTTTCTCCCGCCGGGCTCCAACTCTTTGCAGGATGTTACAACCCTGCTCACCCCCCCACCACCACCACCACACACACACACACACACTCATCCCCATCCATCCACCCACTTTTTAAATAGACTGTGTTTCCGTTGCCTCCACAGGAGCCTCTAATTGCCTATTGTGCTTGCCGCTTGGTTCTCTGGCTGATGCGCAGTGACAGGCCGCATCGTCCAAAAAAAAACGTGATGTGAGCTCCTGAGGTTGTTGAGGAAAAGCTATATCACATGATTTCCCCCTCACAAAAGTCTCTCTCTCACAACGTGCCCCCTCCTCCTCTGCCACTCCTGTCACTTGCAACGTAAAGTACATGTCAAGCGGAATGCACGTCAAGAGTGAACACCCGTGCTCTCTCCCCCACAGCCGAGCCGTTTGTCAGTTATTCCCGCAGCTCATTCCTCCGATATTCATTCACAGTTGTTCTTTCCACCCAGATGAGTCTCCGAGCAGACTGCCGAAGTTCTCTTGCGTGTCGGAGGGAGGATGGCGATGATATTCTCTGAGTCTTGGGACGTTCACGTCCATCAGGCGTTGAGATTATTTTGATGTGACTGTGCAAACTGTAAGAAGACTGAATTAACGTTAAGCCGTTAATTCAGTTCACAGTTGGAACAAGTAAATCAAATGTAATCGGCAGTAACATGTTGTGTAATATCATTACAAAAAAAAGAATCATTGCTTAGAGAGAAATGTGTAATTAGTATTTGTTACTTGTGGAAATATTCATGACTGCAATTTAGTTACATCTGAACATTTTCTTCAAAATAAAAAGGAGCGATATTAAATAATCTTAGTTTTAGGTCTTTTGTCCTGATTATAACCATTGAAATTAAAATTGATCTAGTCATATAAAACACTACTCTCAAACACTACTCAATCCAATATACTTTATTCATACAGCACATTGTAACAAACAAGACTTCCCAAAGTGCTGCACAGCGGGATACAACACAAAAAACCAAGGACAGGATCAAACTGATGTGAGAGAACAAGGAAAACTCACAGCGAAACAATCCGACAATCCGTGGAACACGGCTTCTATACCCAACAACGACACACAGGTGTAAGACGTGAGGGCAGGAAGGTCACCACACCGAGGTGGACGAGGAGAATGAGGAGCACAGACTATCAAAATAAAACCGGAATTACACAAGACAAGACAGCACAGCTGACGTTTGCTCAGGCATCACTCCTGTTCACATGTTCACACCATCATTGTCTTCAGACTCTTGTGTCTCATTCACTTCCATGTCAGAGGGAAGCGTGTTTTTAATGTACAATGAGAATAAACAAGCAGGTTCACTCTGCCAAAGAGCTGTTGAGAAACATCACATCAGTACCTGTGTTTGGCTTTTAACTGTCCCCGAAATAAATAGATGTGTGTCGTAGGTGAAAGACAACCAGTCTAGGCTTTTACAAAGATTCTAATGTTCCGTTTTTGGTTCAACAAAATTATTTCACAAGTTGTAATTTGCAGTGTCTCACTGTTACATACATGACAGTTGCTATCAGTCGTCCCACGTTCTGTTGTGTCCGGTGTTTGTTATTGGCCACCTCTATTATACTAATTAATTCTGAGCAGAACTGACAAAATTGGGTTGTCAGAATGTGACAATTTAGTTTTGCAGAGACAAATATGATTCATTTGCTGCTCCGAAATGCATCATGAAACAGCACAAACTCTCCCCGAAATCAACTGACGGCAGCGATATGTGTGGAGGAAAAACAACAACAGCAACCACGGTGAGTGAGCATGGAGAGGCGCGGTAAGGACGTGAGACTAACGTCAGCTGTGCACACGCACAAAAGGAGGAAGTGTGAAACATGCGTAATGCGCTGGGGTTCTCCAGCAGACTGAAATGAAGCTCATCCGTTAAATGAGCGTAATCAGTGAACCTGTCTCATCAGTGGGATCCGCTCCGGCCCCCATCTGCTCCCTGCCAGCTCCCTCCAGCGCTGCCCCAGCCTGCAGACTGATAGCACCCTGCAGACCTGGCACCAGGTTCAGCCACCATGAGGACATTTGAAGCATTTGGCTGATGCTCATATCAAGAATGATTTACAGTCTGTGGAACATGAGGGCAGACGCTGACCTTGTGCGAATCACTGGTCCGCTTTGTTTTTCAACCTCATCTGTGTGTGTGTGTGTGTGTGTGTGTGTGTGTGTGAGGTCATGTTCTACATTCAGAACTCCATTCATACACTTTGTATCTTAAGTCGGCCGCTAACACAGTGAAATGTGACGTTCATGTAACATACACATCAGATCGATGTACAGATTCAAAATGTGTGCGTACATGTAGTTTTAAGATGCAATTCAATAAACAAATGCTCTGCAATTCAAAATAAAACTAAAACTACTGTGAAGACAAAATATAAGCGTGAACTCATGGGGAGGAGAGGTTCAGGTATTGTACATCCTCTGGTGTCAAAGTACAATAAATGAGAAAACAGAAATATTTAGTCACTTTTCTTACATTACAACTTCAGTCGTGGCATCATCACATGATCATCTCACTGTCAGGCTTCTGCATAGCTCGACAAACCACTCAGACCTGCACCTGAGGGCCGGAAACTATCACCGGCTGTCGATATAAACCGTGTGATGGAGTTATCCCACATGTGGAAAGACATGAACGCGGTCAAGTCCGCTGTAAACGGATACTTTTCCTCCCCCAGTACACAAAACGAAAGAAAACGTAGCTTTGATATACCCGTCTACCACCCACCCATCTCCATCTGAACGCTATCACCCACACAAATCCCTCTTTCAGTCTCGGCTTGATCAGGAAGAGATAGGAGTTAAGGTGACCTCTTTGTGAATGAGGCTGGCGAGGCTGCATAATTGGATACACTCTGATGCGAGATTGAGTTTATTCCAGGTAAAAAGGCCCTGACTCACCTGCTTTCCCGGAGTCTCTGCTCTGAGATGGGCGCTTGTGAATGAGAGTAATCACTTTACAGCGGCTGCGATGGCGCTGAGCCGCCTCGCTCCTCCGAAACAACAATCAGGTTAACCAGCAGCTCCAGCACCTCTCCAGAGGTCGACTTCATCCTCGCTCACCTTTACCTCCAGTAAAAGATGTGTTCGCTCGTCATTTTCCTCCATCTCACTTGTGTCTTTTTGATGTTTCTATTTCTTCTTTTCCTAAAAAAAAAACAACAATAAACAGAGTTCACATCTTCTTTGTCTTCATATCAGTATTGTTAACATTTCATTTGATGTACAGTATATTTTATACATTTTCTTTTTATTTCTATTGATATGTGTGGATCAGGGAAATCCACTTTTCACTTCTCTGCTGGTGTTTTTGTTCTCTAACATGCAGCTCTAAGCATCCTCTGGCACAACAAGTTTGTTCAGGGTAAATAAAGTTTCTTCTTATCTTTTCTTCAGTAGCAGAAGTTTGTTTTGTTCCTGCATCTGGAAGTAGATGTCGCATGAAAGCATCAGAATCTGTGTGTGGGGGCAGCAAACACTCTTTGGACGCCATCATATCATCACATAGAACACAGTCGTTTGATTAGCACTCCACATCTCATGTTCAGAACGTTTGAAGACAAACTCTGAGAATATGGGACAAATCAAAACCCCAGAAAATGGAGAGTTAAAATAAAAGCTAAAGAGAATATCTCACACGTAATGAACCTCTGTCTTTCTGCAGCTGTCGACACAAACAACACGTGAAGATGCTGCCCTGTGTCCCTGCTCGTTGTATGATGTGTATGTTTGATGAATGTCTTTTTTTCTTTAGCATTTTACTCCCTGTCAGGAAAAGCTTGAACACATTGACGCACTTGCACATGTAACGTAAATAATACAATTGTGTGTATCATGTTGCTGTAACGTCGGCACCACAGCAAAAGAGGGTCCTGACCGTGGGCGTCAATTTCAGGGGGGGCAGTGGGTGATGTACCCACCACTTTTCGTTAAGACTGATTTTGCACCCACCACTTTTTTTTTTTTATGAAATATGAAACGATGATGACGATAGTGGAGTTGGTTCAGTCATGGTGTTTTTCCACGACACAGTTTTGATAAGACGGAGAACAGAGACGGAGCAGGAGAACAGAGACGGAGCAGGACATGATGGCTGATGTACTGATTCTCAGTGGATGGATTTACAGACTGAACGTGAGACGTGAGCGATCTTCAGCGGTTTAACCTGACGGACTGTAGATCAACTGAGAACAGTAAGAACATCTTGTATCTATCTACACTTACAAGGGGAGTCTGGTGCTTTTTCAGCTCATCAGGAAGCGTAGCTGCGCCTCTGTACACCACCACATCTCGAACCAAACTGACGCTCATGCTCTCGACCCTCAGTGTGTTTCCAAGAACTAAATAAAGGTTGAACAGCGTGTCACAGTGGTTGGACAAGGCTCGGTGCATTGATTCAGCACTGGAAGCGATCAGGTCCTATCATGTCCTCGTCATACGTCTGGTTTTGCTCACATTATGTTAAATGCAGCAGCTCATTGCATGAAGACAGAGGACAGACGGCTTATCGGGAGCAGCAGCAGTGGTGCTATTAAGGTGTGACTGCGGGCGTCTTTTAAAAATCCACACCGTATCCCTCAGCGTCTTTCATTCCTCAGTACATCTCACTCTCTATTTTTCACTCTCACTTCTCTGCTGTTGTCTCGCTCTCACTCCGCCACTCGCTTGTTTTCTGATCCCTTTGTTTGTCCTTCTGCCGCTGTCTGTCTAATTAATTCTCTCCTCTTATCGTCTCAGGCTGCGTGTGATCAGCGATCTCTAATTTATTGCGCGGTGCCAGTTGGACACCGTTACATGTCAGCAGTCAACCGCGCACAAGTGTATGAAATGAAGCCGCCTCTGAATATATGGGAGTCTGTATTAACATTTTGCAGCCTGGAAATGAAGCAGAAATTGAATTTTTAAGGCCGACCGCCTCTTATTTCAGCAGGCTGACCTTCAATTCTAATACTAAGTGGCGATGGATGAATATATTATATATTGTGTATACAGGCGCGTGCACACACGTAGCAACCATTTCTGCAAACCTTTTCTGCAGGAAAAAAAAAATTCAGCACAACCTTTTGCAGCATCCAGAGGTCTAATGACCTTTTTATGAGTCAATCTCCAGGGTGGAATTTCATGCATTTTGAGACGAAGCAAAGCGCCAAAGTAAATGTGTGCACTTTCAAACTGGGATGCTGCCTCTCCCCATCCGCTCCATCAGCGCTACCACTAATCCACGATAGAGCCGCAGCAGGGTCTCCAGAAATCAGTGGCTGGGTCAGATGTTTCCAATCCACGTGGGATTATCTCAGTCTGCCACAGGAAGGAAGGAGAAGACAAACTCCATATCTTCTGTCGGCAGGCACTAAAAAGCAGGCGGGAGATCAAGTTTTTCCTCAGCGTTTAGGTTTATTCGTCACACTTAGGCCCTTTTTTCTTCTTTTTTTTTATCAGCAGAGCATTGAATTTAACTGATGTAACCTCAACACTTCACTTTATAGATTTACATCAGTCCATTGGCTGAGAGATTCAACCGTGAGATAAATCATTTGGGGGAGTCGAGTATCGCAGATCTAATTGGATTGTGAGCTGTGAAATAACAGAGTGTCTGTCGCTGTGGAAGTATCGACACTGGCACGGTTGTTCACAGACTGAATCTTTCAAATGGGAACGCAGAGTGAGGAGTAGAGGTCTGGGAAGAGATTGGAGCTTCAGAGCTCATGGAGAAAAGCTGGACGTCCATCTGTTCTCCAGTGTCATCATCTTTAGTGCAAACTGTACCGATGCTTGTCAGACGAGAAGAACTAGAACCGCTCGGTTAAAAGAGGTCGTTCTGGTATCTGACAGAACGCAGGCTGCAGCGTTCAGGGAGATTTGTCTGTTTGTGGGAGGGAACGGCAGCTTGTTTTCCACAATAATCCATGAAAATGCGACCAGTGCTTGATAAAGTAGCGTGTCTTTTCCAGCAACTGCCACGTCCGTGTCATGTTCTGACGAATTTAGACTCCGTGAAAACATGGCATTCGTTATTCTGAGCCCATTCTCTTGTCAAATGGAACGCACGTGACAAACGTGACAAACATGTGGACACCTCATGTTCCAAAAAAAATGAAAGAGCAAAGAATATAACCCCAAACTCACGTTTTATACACTCTGAGAGCAATCTCAGCCCGTAAATGTGCAGGTTTTTTTTTTCAATTGTTGAACATCTTCAAGAGAAGCAGGAGCTGCTGACAGACATGAGTTCACAGCTTTTATTGCAAGAGATCTGAAGCAAAGGATTCAGCCAGCAGGTCACGAACTCAATCTGGGTCGAGGAGGGATGGTAAAACACACACACACAAACACACACACTCCACCCTCTCACATTACATCACCAGAATTAGCTCATTTCTCCGTCCTGAATGTTATTGTTTGCTAAAACTCCCCATCACTGAACTCCAGCAGATGAGTGCTCAGCCTCAGAGCCACATCTGGATCGAGTTTCCGGGAATTAGGCCTGTTGATGAACATAGCGTTCCTGTTTGCCCCCCGGGAGCCGGCGGCTACACGTGTTTGTAATCTCGCTCTTCCTGAAATGCTTGTCATTGGCGCTTCCCCCTGCAGTGTTTGTTTGTGTACAGGCCTGTCCCTCTGCAGAGCTCTGCCTCAGGCTGTGCTCATTAGCTCGGGCGGGGCCGCAGCGCTGCCAAGAACTCCACCCAGGCAGCACACAGAAATCAACATCGTTTTCACAGTATGTGTCGAAAGAAAATATTGTGACAAGATTCCATTGTTCCCAAAAAAAAGCCGGGCTGCTGAATGCTGATTGACATGGTTGTTAGCTCTGACTGCTGTTATTATATGTCATTTATATAACAGTATAATTTACAATTTGTGTGCCAGGATGTCATTTGTGTAACAGCAAAATTGTATATATTTACAGTAGCTTCTGTTAAAAAACACAATTACTAAATGTTTTTTCTATCTTTTGATAAGACCTTCCATTCCTTTTATACAGTCTATGTCCAGTTCAACAACGACTACTTGTCATAAATCAGAAGTGATGAGTTGCATTAACCTGCTGTAGGAATTTTTGTGTTGCTAAGCACAAAAAAATAAGCTGAAAATGTATCATTAGCCCTGGTTGGTGTCACTCATATCCTCCTAAAATTTGCATTTTCATGTGTCGGAAATGCCAGCGAATACACCTTGGTCCTCTTTATAACGCCACCTACTAAGACCTCCCCTGAACAGAACTGTGCTCCATTAAATCCACCTTTTCTCTCAGTGGTTATTTCCACTTCCTGTAAAACCTCGACCGCTCTCTGAAGGTTCTCTGCCACCGGCGACTCCATAAGTCTCCGGGCCTGCGAGGTACACTCTATAAACAAAGGTCATTTGTCAAGCGAAAGACATTAAGTGTAAAAGCCCCAGGTATTAAGACGGGCCGAGCGCGGGCTCTATCTATCTACCAGCACCGCAGCGGCGGAGAAATGCTGAGCCTGCAGCGAGGTTTCCTGTGATGGACCTGCTCCACAGCTCCTCTCCCCAAGCAGCTAACAAGTGGACACGCGGAACTCTGCAGTATCGGCTTCCTTGTGGGCCCAGTTATTACAGTACACAGCGCCTGGAGCCTGGACAAGATATTCTTTTTTCCACAGTACGTTGACTCAGTAGCCAACCAGGACACACTGCGTTTATGGAGACGGACAGGGTGGGTGTTGTTCTGATGCTCTCCAGCGGGGCTGAGAGGACACTGCTCCTCCAGTGAAGCGCTGAATGATAGTGTGAATCATCTCAGCGAGGAAAAAAAAATAAACCCTTGACATCCATGTGTGCCGTTCACGAGCAGTCGCCCCTCGCAGACTTGAATTTGACCTTCTCCATAAGCACTTGAGTGTGTTGAAGTGAACATTCGGGGTTATTATACCTCACTAAACTATACTGCAGCTCTTTCCAAGCTCTTACAGGCAAGGACACAGATTTGTATGTAGCCAGAGTTCAGAACGCCCTCATGACAAAATGTACTTGTTATGTGGGTCTGCTCAAGGAAAGCTATATATTCATGTCGTGTGTGTGTTTCTTCTTATTATCATCCACAGTGTTTAACATTCTACTGGTCAGGCAGCATTCGTTAGAACGCGACGTGCAACATCTTGTTTTGAGCTGCTTGATTGGAATTAACTGCTCTGACTCTCTCACGTGAATGCCATAATGGTTTCCATGAAAATTGTGGCGG